>UCOK01012726.1:0-99741 GCA_900474325.1 Synergus umbraculus
GTTTCAAACTGCATTTTTCGAACAAAAAATAATTTTTTTCGATCTAGAACCGGTCTAGATCGATTGCGCGAAGTCTGAATTTAAAGAATATGAGGTTGTCAAGTCATTTTGAACAATTAGAAACCTCAAAATGGCGCCCGAATTGCCAAATTTTTGCCAGAAAATTCATGAATTTTTTTCTCTGAAACGAAGGACTTTACAAAAAAATTACAAAGAACAAAAAGTGCTTAGAATTGGCCAAAGAATACACCTGAATTTTTCCAAAACGATCCGAGCAATTTTTTCGTTTTGAAAATTGCAAATTTTTTTTTCACTCGGATCGTTCTGGAAAAATTCAGGTGTATTCTTTGGCCAATTCTAAGCACTTTTTGTTCTTTGTAATTTTTTGGTAAACTGCTGCGTTTCTGAGAAAAAAATTCATGAATTGTCGGGCAAAAATTTGGCAATTCGGGCGCCATTTTGCAGTTTTTAATTGTTCAAAATGACTTCACAACCTCATATTCTTTAAGTTCAGACATCGCGCCAACGATCTAGACCGGTTCCAAGATGATTCCAAGCTTGTAAATCTTTGCAAACTCGATTTTAAAAAAAAATGTCTTCGAAATTCATGTTTTTTTTTATTTCAAACTGCATTTTTCGAAGAAAAAAAATTTTCTTCGATAATTTAAGTGATACCACCAGAAAGAGCACACTTCAAACTATAAGTACACATTTTTTTAGATTTTTTTTTTGCTCTAAATGCAATAGCTATGAGCGCGGGAAGAGAGGTGTACAAAATGTGTCCGGGTGGACTTTAATGGGTTAATTTGTCTTTATATTTTTTATTTTTTATGTCTGAATTTAACAAAAGTTTTTTCTTCGCTTAGAATGTAGTATAAAAAAAGATTGCGAAATGCTTTGTACAGAGCATAATATCAAAATTGCAATTTTTTTAGTTTCTTTATAATTATCTTGCGATTAACGCCTATTAATCGTTATACTATTTTGTAGCTTAATCAACAAATCTTTGCTGTAAAATGTTTCTTCTTCAATCTTAATCTACTCCGCTTCTTAGCATTCGCAGAGTGTTGTGATTTTGATGTTGTATAGTAAATTTTGCGTTAAAATCTACTTTTTAAATCGCTCAAACTAAATTTATCACCTTTTACTTCCAGGAACATCGCATGGAAATTGACGCCAGAGCTGGTACCTTTCAAGCCTTCGAGCTCTTCGGCCAGCAACTTTTACAGTCAAGTCACTACGCAAGCGTCGAAATTCAAGAAAAATTGGAATCTATGTCCGAGGCTCGTCAAGAACTAGAAAAAGCCTGGATTCAACGTCGTATGCAGTTGGACCAAAACCTGGAGCTCCAACTTTTCTGCCGAGATTGCGAACAAGCAGAGAACTGGATGAGCGCTCGAGAGGCTTTCCTCAGCAGTGCAGATACTGTTGACAGTTCCGACAACGTTGAAGCTCTCATTAAGAAACACGAAGACTTCGACAAAGCTATCAACGCTCACGAAGAGAAAATCGCTGCCCTTCAAACTTTAGCAGATCAGCTAATCGCAGCCGAACATTATGCTTCCAAACCGATTGATGACAGACGTTGTCAAGTTTTAGATCGCTGGAGGCACTTGAAAGATGCGCTTATCGAGAAACGATCCAAACTCGGAGAATCACAGACTCTTCAACAGTTCTCTCGAGACGCTGATGAAATGGAGAACTGGATTGCCGAGAAACTACAACTCGCGACTGAAGAGAATTACAAAGACCCTGCGAATATTCAATCCAAACACCAGAAACATCAGGCCTTCGAAGCTGAGTTGGCAGCCAATGCTGATAGGATCCAGTCAGTTTTAGCGATGGGTGGAAACCTGATTGACAAGCGTCAATGCGCTGGTTCTGAAGACGCAGTTCAAAAACGACTCGCTTCGATTGCTGACCAGTGGGAGTATCTTACCCAGAAAACGACCGAGAAATCGATGAAACTAAAAGAAGCTAACAAGCAAAGAACCTACATCGCAGCTGTGAAGGATTTGGATTTCTGGCTAGGAGAAGTCGAATCTCTCTTGACTTCAGAAGACGCAGGGAAGGATCTGGCTTCTGTGCAGAACTTGATGAAGAAGCATCAACTTGTCGAGGCTGATATCCAAGCCCATGAAGAGAGAATCAAAGACATGAACTCTCAGGCTGATTCCTTGATCGAAAGCGGACAGTTCGATGCTGCTGGTATTCAAGAAAAGCGACAGAGCATCAATGAAAGATACGAGAGAATCAGAAACCTTGCAGCTCATAGACAAGGGAGACTTAACGAGGCGAATACACTTCATCAATTCTTCCGAGATATTGCAGATGAGGAATCTTGGATCAAGGAAAAGAAACTACTGGTCGGTTCTGATGACTATGGTCGTGATCTTACTGGAGTCCAGAATCTGAAGAAGAAACACAAGCGTCTGGAGGCTGAACTTGGAAGCCACGAACCTGCAATCCAAGCAGTTCAAGAAGCTGGAGAAAAATTAATGGATGTTTCGAACTTAGGAGTTCCTGAGATTGAACAACGCCTTAAACTTTTGAACCAAGCCTGGGCTGAACTCAAACAACTCGCAGCGAACAGAGGACAAAAACTTGACGAGTCTTTGACTTATCAACAATTCTTGGCTAAGGTTGAGGAAGAGGAAGCTTGGATTACTGAAAAACAACAGCTTCTTTCTGTTGAAGATTATGGAGACACGATGGCAGCAGTTCAAGGTCTTTTGAAAAAACACGATGCATTTGAAACCGACTTTGCAGTTCATGGAGAACGTTGTAAAGACATCTGTGACGCTGGAGAAGCTTTAATCAAAGCTGGAAATCACAGAGCTGATTCTATTGGTCAGCGATGCAATCAGCTTCGTAATAAACTTGAACAACTCGGATCTCTTGCTGCCAGGAGGAAGACTCGTCTTAATGACAATTCTGCCTATCTTCAATTCATGTGGAAGGCTGATGTTGTAGAATCTTGGATCGCTGATAAGGAGACTCATGTCCGTTCTGAAGAATTCGGTCGTGATTTATCAACTGTTCAAACTTTATTAACAAAGCAGGAAACCTTCGATGCTGGTCTTAACGCCTTTGAACATGAGGGAATTCAAAACATTACGACCTTGAAGGAAATGTTGGTAGATGCTGGCCATGATCAGACTCCTAATATTCAGAAGCGTCACGCTGATGTCATCACTCGTTGGCAAAAGCTTCTTGCTGATTCCGATGCTAGGAAACAACGCTTGCTGAGAATGCAGGATCAATTCAGACAAATTGAGGAATTATATTTGACCTTTGCAAAGAAAGCTTCTGCCTTTAATTCCTGGTTCGAGAATGCTGAGGAGGACTTGACTGATCCGGTTCGTTGCAACAGCATTGAGGAAATTCGAGCTTTGAGAGAAGCTCATGCTCAGTTCCAGGCGAGCCTTTCTTCTGCAGAGGCTGATTTCCAGGTAGACATGATTGTTTTGTGCTTTTTGAATTTTTTTTTAACTTTTAAAATTGGTTACCTCTTTATTAATACTTTCATAATTAAATATTTTTAAATTCAAACATTCAAAATTCAATGTTAGAAATAAGAGATTTTAAGTAGGAAAGATTCCAATTTTATAGCCTCAAATTGCAATATAGTAATATTTTTCAATGACTACAAAAATTGTGATTTTCAGGCGTTAGCTGCTCTCGACAGACAGATCAAGAGCTTCAACGTTGGACCAAATCCCTACACTTGGTTTACGATGGAAGCTTTGGAAGACACCTGGAGGAACCTGCAGAAGATAATCAAGGAAAGGGACGTTGAACTTGCAAAGGAAGCACAAAGACAGGAAGAAAATGATAAATTGAGAAAGGAGTTTGCCAAACATGCGAATGCATTCCACCAATGGTTGGCGGATACAAGAACGTCTATGATGGAAGGTTCAGGATCTTTGGAACAACAGTTGGAAGCTACGAAGAGAAAGACTCAGGAAGTTCGGGCTCGAAGACAGGATTTGAAAAAGATTGAGGACCTAGGAGCGATTTTGGAAGAGCATTTAATTCTGGACAATAGATATACAGAGCACAGTACTGTTGGACTAGCACAACAGTGGGATCAGTTGGATCAATTGGGAATGAGAATGCAACACAATTTGGAACAACAAATTCAGGCTCGCAATCAATCCGGAGTTAGTGAAGATGCTCTCAAGGAATTCTCGATGATGTTCAAGCATTTCGACAAGGACAAGAGTGGAAGATTGAACCACCAGGAATTCAAATCCTGTCTCAGGGCTCTTGGATATGATCTCCCTATGGTGGAAGAGGGACAACCTGATCCCGAATTCGAAAATATTCTAGGTAAAGTATTAAACTCATAATTTGCGATAAAAAGTTTCTTACTTAAGAGCATGTGATACTTTACTATAAGAGCTAATTAGTTATACCAATTATACATTCATAATAATAGATATTTTTAGCAAATAAGAGTCTTATTTACTAAAAATATTTATTATTACGAATGTATAATTGATATAACTAATTTGTTCTTATGGTAAAGTATCACGTGCCCTTAAAAGATTTTTTTAAACTAATTTTGTCGTTTTCTTTTGTAGACATCGTCGACCCGAATAGAGATGGCTTCGTTTCTCTCCAGGAATACATGGCCTTTATGATCAGCAAGGAGACCGAAAATGTTCAAAGTTCAGAGGAAATAGAAAATGCGTTCCGGGCAATTACAGCAGCAGATCGTCCTTATGTTACCAAGGAGGAATTATATGCTGTAAGTTATTTCAGTTGTTTTTTTTTTATTGATAAGAAGATCAGTAACTTTTTTTACTTTTAATTTCTTCAATAATTTGAAACATAAAAATTATTTGAAAATTCAGCTGAAATTTCAGAATCTTGAAAAACTGAAATTTTTTTAATAAGGTGGATGCAAAACTTCATTTTTAAGATTCTCTGACTTTCATAACCCATTATTCATTTTAAATATAATAAAGTAATTTATTTAATACTTTAAACATTCCTTTTCAATTAAGTACTAAACAATTTTCAAAATCCCTTACAATCCTTTGGAAGTCAAAAAGATTTCTGCATATCTCAAGAGATACTAAAATAAAATTTTTTTTTCAGAACCTCACAAAAGAAATGGCGGACTACTGCGTGGCACGGATGAAGGCTTATGTTGATCCAAAAACGGAACGACCTATTACCGGAGCGCTGGATTACATAGAATTTACCCGCACCCTCTTCCAGAATTAATTAATTAATTATTATTATCATTATTATTAGTTTAATTTAAAACTAGAGCTTTCGTATTATCAGGTATTATATTCTCAAGACTAACACTGCACCGCTAGCATTTGGTCCTCAAATTAGGGACGTTTTTAAATTTTCAACTTGAATTTCTCACGCCTTTTTTAAGGCAGCTTACTAATATATTGTAACCAACATGATGTACCTTGAAAGTGTAGAGCTTTGTTCTGTTAATGTAACGAAATGTCTGTAATAAACAATATCTGATAAATATAATTATTCTGAGTCATTATTTTCATGCACCTTCCTTTTTCAGAGCGTAAGATCACTTGGATCCAAATTCTAACTTTTCAATTCAATCTCGTCAGTTTACTTACACTTTTTAAATAAATATAAAATATTTTTAATAAATATTCACAATTAAATTTTGAGGTTAGATGACACTTGTGTCGGTAACAGGCTTTTTTTATCCATTAAAAAATAATAAATATCGTGGGCGAAGAGCTCCTCATGCATCATTGTATCCTAATACAATTTCTTGGTCTTTGCGCTTCAACTCAGCAAACTCTGCCATCGAATAATTTGGAAAATTCTCTACGGAGTATCAGGAGCATAGAATGTACGAAGAGGTATCCGCTGTATTAGGCGCCAAACACCGCGCATGCGCATTAAGTACAAACTCGTGCCACCTCCTCGCACATTCTATGCTCCTGATCCAATCTCTTAATTTCTGCACCAGAAAATGATCTCTGACGACTCTGACAACGAATAAGCTCGAATGAAGACGAAAATTCTTCATGGAGTATTAGGAGAATAGAATGTGCGAAGAGGTGGCACGAGTTTCGTATCAATTGCGCATGCGCAAGGTTCGGCGCTTAATACATCGGATACCTCTTTGTATATTCTATTCTCCTGATACAATCTCTTGCTCTCTGCGCCAGAAAATGGACGCTGACAACGAAACAGCTCAAATAAATTCGAAAATTCAGCAGAATATATCAGGAGAATAGAATATGCGAAGAGGTGGCACGAGTTTCACATTAGCTGCGCATGCGCGACGCGCGAAAATTCAAATTTGATTTTAACATTGTAAAGTACGAATACCTCCTCGCATATTCTATGCTCCTGATACAATCTCTTGGTTTCTGTGCCAGAAAATGGTCTCTGACAACGAATAAGTTAGAATAAAGACGAAAATTCTGTTTGAAGTATCAGGCGAACATAATCGCCGAGGAGGTGGCACGAGTTTACACTTAATGCGCATGCGCGGCGCTTGGCGCCTGATACAGCGAACTCCTCTTTGCATATTATATTATTTTGATTTTTGTTTTTGACGCCTTTAACTAAGTTTTTTTTTCAATTACTTATGTACGGGTAAGGAAGAAATAAATATTCATTCAAATATAAGTATACAATTTTGTTTATTTATCCTTAGTGACAAAATAACATGAATATATTTCATACAATTTCAAAGAAATTCCAAACAATTTTCATACATATTCCATACAAATTACATACAATTTTCATACAATTCCATACAATTTTCATACATATACCATACAATTTGCATACAATTTTAATACATATTCCATACAATTTTAATACATATTCCATACAATTTTCATACAATTCCATATAATTTTTATACATATTCCATACAAATTGCATACAATTTTCATACAATTCCATACAATTTTTATACATACTCCATACATATTCCATACAATTTTTATACAATTCCATATAATTTTTATACATATTCCATACAATTTGCATACAATTTTCATACAAATCCATACAATTTTCATACATATTCCATACAATTCCATACAATTCCTCAAGTTCTAACTATTTTCTACATAAAATACCTCATTCAGATTATTCATATAAAATGTATTATAATAATATATCATAGCATTAATATATTGATAACAAATATTTAAACTTCACTCAACGAAAAAAAAGATAATTTGAAGCACTCGAGCTTTTCAAATTATCTATACAAAAAAAATACGTGATTGATTTTTGTGGCTTAATAAAGAAAATTCATATAAATAATTTGATGAATTATTTTTTATTTTCGATGCGCAGACAATTCGTTTAAGGGTATTGGAGCCAAGTTCTCATCTAAAAATTCTACTTTTTCATTTTACTCAACTAATATTAAATTTAGAATTTTTTTCCTCTGTAAAATTAATCAATTTTCAACTGAAATTATGTGTACAGAGTGATAAAATATATAATTCAAATATTAAAAAAAAATGAAAATATTCAATTTTGAAGTTAGATTTTGATTTCCTCGTTTTATGCAAAAAGTATCGAAATTAAATATTTTTTCGCTCTGTATGCAATCTTATATTTGAAAAAATATTAGCGCTACAGAGCGAAAAAATATTTATCTATAATTTTCGTTGAGTAAAATGGAGAATTGAATTTTCAATTTAACACTTAGATCCAACGCTCTTAAGAAAATTAAGAATATGCATATATAAAGTAAATAACATAAATCGACTAAAGACTAAAATTTATGTAAAGCTTTTTTAAGTTTCCTGTTCATGAAATAAGGTTTCTCATAAGATCCATCATTGCGTTCAGAGTCTTCAAGAAAGCAGAGAAAAAGTGTGTCAATCGCTGTAGTTTGAACTTGAAAAAATACGGAAGTTAAGATCCAAGTTCCAATTCCTACCAAAACGACAGGAACTATCCAATAGTGAAGATTTTCATCTTTTTGATAATGAGTATAATACCACCGGGTAGAAAAAGCACTCAGACCGATTATGAAGATTTTACCGATGCCCAAGATCCAATCTGTAATCTAGAGAAGCAATTTTGTTTATAAAATTATATATAAATAAAATACGATTTTAGTAGCTAATACAATATAATTGCGTATCAATTTTACCTTGGTGAGTAAAAAAACTCTGATAACATTTCTCATTAGAAGAGAGAAGGATTCAATTGCAGAACGATAAAATCCCTTTCCGTGAACTGCGCACATGATATAGGCATTGTGGTTTATAAATTTAAAAAAATTTTCCAGGAGCCAGAAACTGAATTTACAACATGTTAAAGCTGCTCTCGCTACTTCGTTGTTGTATTGTTGCAACTTTTTATTTACACCTTCCAAAATTACTCGAATTATCTTACAGATGGTTATTATTGAAGATCCAAAGGCGATAGTTCCTAAATGGTATCTGAAACAATTTTTAACTTTTAAAAATGTTTTATTTAAAACTTTCCAAACTAAATAATCTTATAATTTTAAATTATTCAAAAATTATAAGATTTTTAAATATATATAAATACCTGAGGGTTCTCCAAACGCTGACAGTGACAGTAAAAAATGGAACATCCTCTTTTCTGAAAGTCCAGTACCAAGTCGCAAAAGTAGCTGACAAAATCATTCTTCCCAAATCGGAAACAAAAAGACTAACCCAAATAAAACCAACTACATTATAAGCTAATAAATATTTCAAATAGGATGGCATTTCGGTTTCAACAAATTGGCATACAGATGAATCACAGAATGTGTTATTTTCTTTGCATTGTAAATCAAAAATCTGTGGATCGCATCGAGAATTATTTTCATATTTTAATTTACTCGGACAAATGCATTTTTCGTTTTTCATTTTTAATTCGAAAATTGGTTGACTCAAAGATGCAAGATTGAAGCCAACGATGATGGCGAATATTAGAACGAGGATTTTTAAAATCCAGGGAAAAATCGGAACGAGAAGACTTGACAAAATCGCAATCACTGCCCTGAAAGTAGAAAATAAATCTAAATTTAAATCTGATTGGAAGCATGCTATTTTCATTTTAAATTTCAAATTATTAAATTTTTTACTTGCTAGATTCCTGGATGAGTTCACAGGCCAGATAAATTCTTTTCCGAAGGAAAAACGTGATAAGAAGAATGATTCCCAAAGCAACACCAGAAATAATTGTCAGTGCTAGCCAAACTTTTGCAGTATTTTTTGTTGAATCAGAATATAAATCGTAACAAATATAAGTTGAAAGGGTGAGTAAAACACAAATTGCGAAAACTGAGAGCCAAACAAATGGAGTCGTGAACCATCTCAAAAGAAGAATGTAAATGATTGTTACTAATCCACTGCCAGCAATGAATATCGGAATCTCATATCTGAAATAATAAAATGATAAATAAGAATTTAAATTTACAAGGTGAAATCTAAAACAATGATTCCCGGTTTGTAACAAGTTTTTTATTAAAATAATAAAAGCAGAAATTACTAACTTGATTTTTACCAAATCTTCGATAATTTCTTCCAAAACTCTTTCGATTTGAACCAAGACTTCAATAGCTTTTTTAGCCAATTGCAATTTGTCTTCAGTAATAGTAACATTAGCATACCCCTCCATGGGTTTAAGAGGAATACATCTTTTTACAATCGCTTTGCTTTCTAAATACCATCTAGCACATTTTTCATTCGAAATAAGAATATCCAAATCTTCCCAAGTCGAAACTGAAGTTAAATTTACCCTACTTTCGCAGATTAATTTCGATTTTATTTCTGGTATCGAAGATTTAAGATTTCTCGAAATGTAAAGAAAATTATTCTTCGGACATTCTGAAACACAAACTTGTGGAGTATTGCAAGTCGTAGAAGGAGAAATGCACTTTGTTAAGTCGAAAAATACTAAATAAGGTTTGCCCTTTACTTCGGAATCAATTCCACATTTTCTTCCTTCACTATCTGTAGCTACCATTAATTTTTGTACGTCACCATAAGTGCAAGCTGTTAAAAACATTTTTTTAAGTATTTTATAAAAAACATAAGAAAAATTTAAATAAAATAATTTTACAAACCATAGTAACCAATTCCACCCCAACATACAAGGAAGACTATAAAAATAAAGAGACAGAAAATATCCGTGCATGACCTTTTTTCCAATGGACCTCTCCATTCTGGATCAAATTCCAGTTTTTTACCTGAAAAATACGTAAATAGTATTAGAATAATCAATAAAAACAAATATTAGGTAAGAATGCTAAATGTTCACTTACCAAATTTTTCATCCATTTTGTTAATTCTATTTTTTCATTATATATTTGAATCATACATTGCAAATATCTATCGCTGCTTTGAATTCAAAATAAAACACTCAATATCTAAAAAAAACGATAGTGTATCCGCGAGGCGTGTGATAAGTGAATAAAAATCAACTTTTCTCGATTTATCTTATCTTCTAATCTTGTCAATGAAAAGAGATATCCAAAGGATGAAGCAGATTGAAATAATTGCAAACGTGAATCATTTCAGAATGTAAGATAAACTTTTAAATTCTATTATAAATTAATATTTATAGCACACTTCACATACTCCTGGACTGTTCTGTATATTAAAATGTAAATTAAAATCTTAAGTTGAATTAACATTAAAATATAAAGACTCGGACCTTTTTGTATATGAAAATCAGTTTAATAAACAATTTTAAAAACTATTTACAGGATTAGCTTCCTATGATTTAGGTAAAAATCTATCGAGAACGCCGAAGTTCTTCTTCCTCAATTCAGTTGTTTTTATGTCCTTCAAAACATTCGCCTTACGCATAGCTTCAATAGCTTCCTGAAAATAAGAATTTATAAAATTTGAAATTAGTTTATTAATTGGAAGCTTTTTAATTTTAGTTTTTAGAATTAGTAACTTTCTAAGAATTTCAAATCGATCTGTGACACTTTAGGTGATTGGATAGGTTCTAAAAAAATATTTTAAAAACTCTTTCTTAACAAATAAATTCTACCCTACATATGTATAAAAAAAGGTTACGAACTTTTTTGGCAAGTTGTTTCAAAATCTTCTTTGATTTGATGACCTTCGCAGTACCTCCTTTGCCCTTTGCTTTCGTTTTCCTGGGAGTGAAGTCTATATTCTTCGGTTTAATAAACTGCAAAAAAGAAAAAGGAAATGAATCAATGAATTAGTTGATTAAATTTTTAATTATGTTCTAATGAATATTTTTCTTAAGATTGAATAGTTACCAAAAGTTTCTTTTTCGCCTCGACTTTGTCTTGTAGACTAGGAACATCAACTTCGTGAATAGAGTGAGGATCCAAAGTAATCAACTCAGGTTGAATTTTATCTAAAAGAGCTTTTACTTCCGCTTCTCGTCTCTGTGATTTAGTCTGGAAAGGATTAAGCTCAAGAGCATCAAAGTTGGCCTCCCCACTTCCTGGTACCAAAATCGAAGTAAATCCTTTAGTTGTAGTAACTCCTAAAATGTCCTCGAAAGGGCAAAACTGCATATTGCATACGTTCCAGTTTTCTCTGTGACGCATGTAGGGTTTTAAATCTGTAGAAGTATCCCTAAAAATTTGAAAAATTTTTTAATTTTTTATCTCAGAAATTGAATTACAAATCTTGAAGAGAAAATTAATCATAAGATGCAGAAATTGAAATTACTTGAAAATTTCGACGACGTTTCCCATTCCCACACTCAATAATCCTCGTTGACTGTAGGATAAATAATTAGCAGGGGATCTTAAAACCGCTGTCTGTAAAGGTCCAGATAACGTTCTTAGATCCCAAATTTTTAATGTCCGATCGGGACAACTAGTCGCCATATAATTTCCATAAGGATGAGCAGCAATTGCATTAATTGATGTGTTGTGACAAAGCATTTTTGCTAAAGGCTGTTTGGAGTTTGGAGACCACATTGAAACGACACCTTTTGAATTTCCAATACACAAGAGCGCGTTTGAAGGGTTCTGAGTCATTACCTGGAATAAAAAGAAAATTAAAATAACTAATAGAGATTTTGAAATAAATATAAGACTTTCATAATTATGAAAATTGACAAATATCTCACCGATATTCTTCCCAAGTGCGAATCAAATCTCTTGACAATTTCTCCAATCGAAATGTCCAACCAAGTGAGGCATCCGTCCTTCGATCCAGTTGCTAGTAAAAAATGATAGGGTAGAAATTCCATTCGATTGACACCATTCATTTTCTTCAAACAATGAATTTCGATTCCCTGATTATCATAAACGTAAACCCAATCTTTCTGCGCGACAGCAAACATCGTTTCGACGTGAAGCCAAGTAACATCGTGAACAGATTCCATAACATTCATTTCGCATGCTAATTTTTTTGTGACCCAATCAAAAGCAGCAACATGTCCCTTTTTCCCTCCTATAACCAAATGCCTTCCATTTCTGGTGTACCTCATACAATAAGGACCATGGTCGAGGTTTAATTTGAAATGTTTTGTGGCACTTGTGATGTCCACGTTAGAAGTGATTTCAGATTGTTTGTATTGAAGTGTACTTTCTCCGGCATCGGGTTCTAAATAACCGTAATCTTCGGTCAAAAGCAATTCTGTTCGGGCTGCATCTTCTGCCATCCGTTCTATCACTAATTCTTTGTTTCTTAATTTTTGCCTGTGAAGTTTATTTCGAATCCGGGAAGATTTAGCATTTAGATCGAGTCCAGAACCTCGTGAGTGCTTTTGAACCTTTTCTTTGCTTACAGGAGCTTTTCCTGGATACTTTGGTGGAACTTCTGCAAAAAATTAGGGTGTATTAGTAGAATTGGTTAAATTGTTCAGCATATAACTTAATATATAACAATAATTTAATGAAAGTGATCACATCTATAGCCATCTAAAATTGAAAAATCTTATATTCAAATTAGGTATTTAAATATTGTTTTAAAACATTCCAAATTTTTATTGTAAACATATAAAAAAGGGAACAAATATCAAATTTTAATAATTTCTGATTTTAAAAACTATAAACTAATATTTAACTAATTTAAGGGTGTTGGACTCAAGTGTTAAGCTCAAAATCCCCTTCTCCATTTCACTCAAAGAAAATTATGGATAACTATTTTTTCGCTCTGTAGCACTAATCTATTTTCAAATATAAAAACTGCGTACAGAGCAAAAAAATATTTAGTTTCGATACTTTTTGCATAAAACGAAGAATTCAAAATCTGACTTCAAAATTGAATATTTTCATTTTACTTAAGGGCATGTAATACTTTATCATAAGAGCAAATTATTTAAACCAATTATACATTCATAATAATAGATATTGTTAGTAAATAAGAGTCAATAAACCTTCGTTTCATGTAGAGGAAGGTTTATTGACTTTTATTAGCTAAAAATATTTATTATGATGAATGTATAATTGGTTTAACTAATTTTCTCTTGTGGTAAAGTATCACATGTCCGTAAAAAAGATTTGAATTAGATATTTCTTCTCTGTACGCATAATTCTAGTTAAAATTAATTAATTCTACAGAGGGGAAAGATTCCAAATTTAATATTTGTGGAGTAAACTGAAGAAATCGAATTTTTAGATTAGAACTTGGCTCCAACACCCTTAACATTAAATTTAAATTTAAATATTAACTAATATTTATACATATAAAATAATATGTTATAACTACAATTCTAGGTTATGTTACAGCTTTTAAATTCGTATGAATATTTACTGATAGAATATACTTTATAATGAGAATACTTACTTGCTGGATCCATTTTATCCATGATTGTCACAATTGAGAAGTTAAAACAATCCAACTATGCAAAAATACAACTAAATACCATTAAATAACAATATAAATATCAGATACATGTGTATCAAGATTCACGTGTTACCGCATGAAGTGAAGTGATCAAGTGAGTGAAGTCAGTGCTCTCAAACGGGGCAGCCTGCGCGCGCAGCATGTGTTGGCTTTCTGCTAGAGAAATTCTGCAATTGACTGTAATCTGGCGCGCGATTCAAAAGGGAATTAAATTGACCAATGGGAGAATTTCTCTAGCAGGAAGCCAATACGTGTTGCGCACGCAGGCTACCCCGCTTGAGAACACTGAAGTTAGTTGCGACAACTAATCGAACTTCGATAGTTAACAATCGATTCTCGAAATAAAAGCGCGCCAATTTTTGAAATGTTAAAAAGTATAATAAATAAATGAACGTGAAATAAACATTAATGACAGATTAAAAAACTAAATTTAAAAGCATAATACATAATGATATTGTATTATCAAAGAGAAACTTTTAATAATACAGTTTATCATCATTATGATTAACCTGGGATTATTTTCTATTAGGACTCAATTATAATTATAACTTTTTTAAATTTGTGATTTAAAATGAATTTATCTTACAAGACTCAAATAAAAATTCCATCATTTTTAAATCAAATTAATGAAATTCCCGAAAATGTGTAAGTGTTCTATATATTTATACTTTTTATTGATTTAATTTGGGAACTGAATTTAATTATTGTTTCTAAACATGCAAGTAACAATAGGTGATTTTACAGGAGCTATAAGCCATGGTTGGACTCACCACCTTCATTGGTTGAAATATCGGGAGATATTGTAAATAATTTGCCAATGCCTGAATGTTGGGATTGGGATGTTGATCAAGTCATCAAATGGCTCGTAGTTACTGTTGGATTATCGCAATATAAAGTCAGTGTCAGTTATTATCTCTTATTTTTTTAAGTATAAACACCCCTCAAGAAAAATAGTTTTTGTTACTGTTATTTTAAAGAAGATACTGACAATTATTTTCAAAAATAAATATTAATTTTTAATTTTACAGGACTGTTTTGTCAGAAATTTTATTAATGGTAGACGATTATTATTAGTTGATTCTTCAGTGTGTCCTAAAATTGGAATACGAGATTTCTCTCATATACAGGTAACAAACAAAAATTCTTTAAATAAATTATATTTCTAAACAACAAAAATAAGATCCTGACCAGTTATTTAGATTTTATATTTTCCTTACCCTCTTAAAGACATTATAAATCTCTTCAGGAAATAACATCTGGCATTAGGAAATTATTCAACGTGGAAAAAGAAAGTTTGAAAAGAAGTATCAGCATTCCTCAAAGATATCCATTAACTCATTTCTTACAATTTCGGATTCCAACTGGACCAACAAGACAAAACACGAAACGCACTCAACTTTTCAGAAAAATGGGCCTGATCAATGAAGAACATCTATGTCCATTTGGTCATTGGGAAATGATAGAACCAACTCAACCAGATTTCCCTTGCAATCGTTTTGGCCTCGTTAAACGTAAAAATGTCTATAACCGAGAAGAAAATAATAGACATCCTCGTGATCATTCTTATCTGCAAAGATCAAAACTACAACCAAATATTTTTCAACGAATAGATATCAAATAAAGTTACAATGAACTCTAAATAATAAGAAAAAGACTTCGCAAATAATTCTAAATCATTTACAAATATATTAATATATATTTATATTTGGTAGAAACACAATAAACTTACAGAATAAAGTGCTAAGCAAACCTAAATTTATATTATTGCATTGATGAAAAAATTATTCCAATTTTTTGCTCGAATATTAAAATTCGCTACATCCTCTAACAAATACCGTTCAATATCTAAAATTTCTTACTATTTCTAATTCACAATCGCTTTCATATATACAAATAAACATCTACACATATAAATAGACAAATAGGAATATGTACAATTCGGATTCATGTTTAAACTATAATCTATAAAGTAAGTTTATAAAGATTAGTAAATAATAAGTAAATTTGACTAGGTGCAAAGACTTGTAAAAATTGACAGCAGAGATAAAAAAAATCTAAACAATATAACACCATCACAGAATAAAATTCCTGAATCAAAACAAAATAAGATTTGAAAAAAAAAAATTAAAGGTGAGAATATTCACGTACGACAAAAAAAATATGACCGTGAATTAAAAGCTCGTCGCAATAAAAAAAGTGCTTAATTTGACGAGGGTTCTATCCTCAATCCTCAATATCCAAAAATTTAAATACATTATATAAAACTATGATATATTTAAAACTATAATTTAACTATATTAGTATATATATTTAACTATATATTTTATAAATTTAAAAATATTATTGCTAGTTACTTTAAAAACCTAAAAAGACTGCGAAAATAAATCAACGTCTGATTCCTCTTCGTCGTTATTCAATTTTGTTGAATTAACCTTGTTTTTCTCAAACGAATCACCCTCATCTTTTAATTCGAAATCCTCATCATCACTTTCTACAATATAAGGTATTTTTGCAGGACTAGGGGATATTTTTTCAGTCGAAACTTCTGCATTTCTTTTATTAGTCGAAGCTTTCGTACTTATCACATTATCTACTATATGATCGAATTCGCTTATTTCGTATTTGTCTAGAGATCTTGAAGAAACATTCGGTGAACTAGAAAATACTGTATCATTTAAAATTCCATTCTTTTGTTTACTAGTCGAGGGTTTCGAACTTATTACTTTATCTATTATATCGTCATATTCACTAACATAACATGTCTCTAACAATGGAGATATCTCAGAATCCTTCGGTGGATTAGGAAAAACTAATTCAACAAAATTTCTTTCGCTTCTTTTGCTAGTCGAGGAAACCGGATTAAAAATTTCCTCTGTTTTAAATGTTGCTCGATTAATTTGAGTTGGTTCAGTCAAAACGTTATTTTTGTTTTTCAATCTCATTACATTTGTTCCCTTAACTCGCTTCTTTGGTTTCTCATCGACTTCTGGTGATCTTTTTTTTACATTCAAATCTAACACACACTCACTATCCTCCTCCGACATTTCCGCATCGGTAGGTTCATCGTAAACAGATTTTGTTATTTTTCTTTTTAGAATATTATTTTCGTCTTCTAATTCTCTAATTTTCTTTTTCTTTGTATTTAACACTAACAGGAATTTGGTGTATAAATTCTTTTCCATCGAATTTTTTATCTTGATCATGTCTTCCAGTCTCTCTTTTAAAATTTTTAAACTTTCTTTCAGTTCTTCGTTTTCAGTCTTCACTTTATCGGTGATCGCTCTCGAATTTCCAACATTTAGGAGGAAATGCTGAGAAAGTTCAGAAAATTTAATAATGTCATAAACGGGATAAACTTTAATTAATCCCCTCGACCAAATTCCCTTCCTCCATTCAAAAGTTTCATTTTCAAGAGAGAAATCAAAAGATACGTTTTTACCAGAAAGAACATTTTTTGTTTCTTGATGAAAATTTTCTTCTGTTTCCGAAAATGTGCTCTTGGCTATATCCCATAATTCCCAAGTCTTTACCTAAAACATAATCAGAATTATTAATAGAAAAGCTTTGAATTAATTGAAGAATAAGTAATTAAAGCACTTTTAATAGACTTCTCAGATAAATTATTAAATAATTCATTTAAAATAAACACCAATTTCTGGTGAAGAGGATTCACATTTACCAGTTTTTTCTCGAGCTAAAATTTCCGGGTTTCGGGTTCAGTAATTGGATCAAAATCCTAATTTAAAAATTTGATTTCTTCATTTTACTTGATAAATATCATATCAGCAAAAAAGTCTGTAATTTTAGTACTTTTTGGGTAAAATGACTGAAATTTATACTTATGTATATACAAAAAAACTAAAAAAAACTCACCTCTCCCAAACACGGTGGAGAATCTTTTCTCAAAATGAGAATTCTGATCGTAGAATCTATAAACTCCGTACATAGTACCATATCCTCTTCATTCTGATTCGAATTTCGAATGCGATTAACGAATGAAGTCATTATACCAGTTTATTCTCGATCTATACTTCCTTTTAATAACAGAAAAAGGCGTTAAAATCAAACTAAAATACATACATTTTTCGAGAAATAAAAAATATTGATTACGGTTGTAGGTTATGTTTTGCTCCGATTTTTTTCAAGATTATATTCCTGTTTCGACTTGTTTACATCACATCACCAGAGATATCAGATTCACAGTTTGAATGTGTATAATGAAATTCTTGAACCAATGAAGTATAAACCGTATAAACCTGAGAAATGTTTATTTTATAATGAGAATAAATGAACAAAACAAATTAAATTTAACTTTGTTTGTAATACTCCACTATTTAAAAATTTAATTTCATAAGTTATATCAATAAAAAATATCAAAGCACTGATAAAGTATAACGTAAACACTTTTTGGAGTCGAGAGGAACTTTTGGAGCACCATGATCCAAATGATGGATCTAATTGAATGCAATCAATGCAATGCACAGAAATGACTGGAAATGACAGAATTCATTGTAACAATTGTAATCGTTAATCGCACTAAACTGAAGAATAACTGTCACGAACTGACCAGAACTGACAGCTGACTAAACTAAATACAACACAACTACACTTGACTTATTTCAATATATACATATATATATTAACTCATGTCGATAATGTAGGTATTTACAATGCCATATAAATATATAATTTAGAAAACACTTATTTAAAATATGTACTTTTTAATTAGAAAAATTTCCTGAGTATATTATTGTTAATTTTTACAATCATTTTATAAGTTTGATTTCTATGTAATTTTTTGAAAAATATTAAGTTACTAATAAAATTTAAATTTGGCGCTTAGGATGCAGCGCCATCTTGATAAAGTTCATTACACTTCGATTACTTCGTTGATCTTTTTCTTGTTTGAATCAATTTTTGTTCTATATAGACGTAAAAGAATCACATTTTGTTTATAATCTTGAACTATGTGCAATTTAATTAGGAACTTATATCACAGGAAACGGTAATTACCACATTTTCATTGACAGAACCAGAACTAACCTAAAAATGGCAGATCTGCCATTTTCGAGTTTTGATTGGATATTTCCCTTGTAATCTAAGATTCGATTGGAGGTCACAGTTGGTTTACCGTGATTGAAAAAGAACCTATATTTGTAGTTTGGTACAAGTAAACAGACAGGCACATGTACGAACACGAGATATGTGATTAAATTCAATTACACATTTCTAATTCACGTAGATTTTTAGCATTTGCGAATTTAATCGCATAATCAATCAAAGAAATAATCTAGAACTTGAAAATGCCGGTCCTTGAAAGAGTACAGTAAGTATAAATTACACTAATATTACTACTTGACACGCTTGGCACATGCAAAATTTTGTATTTTGTAAAAAATTCTTGTTTTAACATTATTCTTAAAATTGCAGGAAGCCCATAACGCACAAAGGGAAAAAAGAGCTTCTAAAGAAGGAACCGCAGTTGATAGAAACTGCAAAACAGACATTATGTATAAAAGGAAGTACAAGCTCTAAACTTGCATACGACTGCATGAAAGATTTCGTAAGTCTAAATTTTGTATTTAATTAATTTAAAAAATACGTTTCGTTAGACGAAATTACCATAATTTTATTTTGTAATAATTGGTTTTAAATTTTATCAAAAGGGTGAACCAACTTTCGCGAATTTTTCTTATCTAACCTCAAATTGAAGCTGCAGCTTCTGGAAAGCATGCTTTCTATGCATACACTAACATTCTTTCTATAATTTTAGTATGATCTCAAAAAACCGGATGCACAGATGATGACGAAGAAAAATGATATTCGTCCATTTGAAGACATAACTCCTATTGAAAAATTCGCTTCCAAGCTCAATTCTCCATTATTCATGTTCACTTCACACAATAAAAAACGACCTAATAATCTCATAATGGGTCGAATGTTTGAGAACAATCTACTAGACATGGTGGAGTTTGGTATTGAGAGTTATAAAGGACTTAAAGAATTCAAGGTTTCAAAAATAGCCACAGGCATAAAACCTATGTTAATTTTTAATGGAGACATTTTTGAAAATAACCACGAATATGGAAGAATTCGAAATCTTTTGATAGATATGTTTCAAAGAGAACCAGCAAAAAATGTTCGCCTTCAAGGGCTGGAACACGTTCTGAGCTTCACGGCTCGAAATAACGAAATACTAGTACGCAGTTTCCGGTAAGATTTACTTTTGCCCTAGATTTTTGATCAATGTACTCATACTTAGTATATCTTGTTTCCTGAAACCAATGTATGCTATTTTATTCTGTATTTCAGAATTTTCCTCAAGAAATCTGGTACACGTATACCTAGAATCGAATTAGAAGAGATCGGACCACGTGTTAATTTATCTGTAAGACGTTCTCATCTTGCATCTGACGATTTGTTTAAATTATCTTGCAAGAGGCCTAAGGAACTCAAGGTACTTTTAGTATTTTCAAATATTAATTTTAATGTATAATTATTGATGGACGTCAGAGAAACTTTACGTATAGAACATGATATCATTTTTTTGTTTTTTGCAGGCGAAAACGAAGAAGAATATATCGGAAGATGGTCTAGGAAAAACGCTTGGTCGCGTACATATGGGAGCTCAGAAACTGAACACAATACAAACTAGAAAAATGAAGGGTCTGCGGAAAACCGTGACTGAGAAGAAAGAGGAACGGAAGAGGAAGATTTTGGCCTCTGAAGAATCAAAGTCCAAAAAATTAAAATCTGTGGACGAGTAATTAAATTCAAACAAGAATTAATTTAATATCCTAATTAATTTTTATATTCTAAAGTGCTTACAATTGTATATGCAACTGTAAAGTATAGATACCTTTTAGTTTTTCACAAGGGACCATGAGGAGATATTCTTTTGATCCTAAAACAATTTTTTTACTGTAATGGTTGTTTGTCAAGCTTAAGTTCATATGTATATGAATAGTGTAAGAACAGATACAAAAATATATGTAATTAATAAAAAAAATGATCAAAAACACAAAATAAGTACCTTGATTTGAATTCCACAAGCGAGCAAATTCTTTCTGGCTTCATCGCAAGACATCAGCACTTCTTTATTGTTCTTCGGATCTTCTAAAGCTTTGCTTCTAACTGAGTCACGAAATTTAACAAAGTTATCGACAACTTCTGTTAAATTAAACTGTTTTCCTTCCATATTAATAGAATCTGAAATTCCTAATTTTGAGAGCACAGTTGTTAGATAATTGGAAACAGTTGCAACAGCTGTGGTGCTTCTGGGCTGCGAAAGTTTCTGCAATTAATTTTTTGATGTTAAATCATTTTATTCTGTAGATGTGATCATAAAAAAAGTAATAATAATAATAATAACTATCTACCGAGTCTTGATGCAACATTCTGTTTCCAATACTAACGAGTTGGGTGATAGACCGAATCGCTTCAGGGGTGCTAAAATCATCAGCGAGAAAAGTGAGAACTCGACTTCTCGTTTCGTTCAAGCTCTGAAATTGAAATCAAATGTTTCAAATTTTTGGAGTTAATTGCGGACTTCAGAAAAAACTATATGTGTTTGTTAAAAAACATACCTGCAACAGAGAAGATTCATCGACACATCCGCCTTTTATTTTCCCAGCTACGTAATTATCACAGTCACTTATAAAATTTTGTATCCTCTTTAGTGTGAAAACCGCATTTTGCATCGCATCATCAGAAAATTCCAAACCTAAATAATTTAGAAATAAAAATAGATTTAATAAATTATCTTTTGTTTGACAATAAATTTCCTGCATTCTTATTCTTACCTCTTCTATAATTTGTTATCAAACATAAAAACCTGAACTGATTGGCCGTATATTTTTCAAGTAAGGTTCCTATACTGATAGTATTCTTTAAACTTTTTGACATTTTAACATCTCCTTTTAAGTACAAATGCCCTGTGTGTATCCAGTAATTAATCCATTGATCTGTCTCGTGATAACAACACGATTGAGCTTCTTCATTTTCATGATGAGGGAAAACTAAATCTTCTCCACCACTGTGAATGTCGATATTACCTCCAAAAATCTGACTACAATTAAAGAGTTATTATTCCTTAATTGATTCTGTTGTTAATAGATGATCAAATATTGATTGCATTTTAAACTAAAACATCTCAAAAGATTACCTAGCTATCGTACTACATTCTATGTGCCATCCTGGTCTTCCGTTTCCCCATGGCGATTCCCAAAACGGTTCATTCTTTTTCGATGCTTTCCACAATGCGAAATCCAAAGAAGATTTTTTATAGGCACCAGGTGTTTCCACTTGAGTTTGATTAAACTTCCCATACTTGTCGTATTTCAAAGTATCAAAATATATAGAGCCTAGAAAAAATGAATAAGAATTCTAAATCACGAAGTGCAACTATTGTTAATACCAGCAAAGAATTAAAATAAAAAATATCTCATACCATCTTGAGCTACATAAGCTGCACCTTTCTTAAGAATATTATCGACGAATTCGATAATTTGTGGTATGTAGTCCGTCACTCTGCAACTCATATATGGATTTGCAATATTTAGTGATTTCATGTCTTTAAAAAACTCTTCCTCATAGAGCTTTGTTACATTTTTCCACGGCTGATTGGAGTCTATTGCACGTCTAATTATTTTGTCATCGATATCGGTCAGTCCAAGTACTTGGATTACATCGAGATTAAAAAATTCAGACATTATTCTCCGAATTATGTCGAATCTTACGTATGTGCTAAAAATAAAAATAGCAGTATAAAATAGCAATTTTTATGACAAATTTGAGTAAAAAATCAAAAAAGAAACTGGATTAAACTTGATTATTAATTAATAATTGTTTAACAGTGGAGAAAATAACTACCTAGCATGTCCTATATGAGCAGAATCGTACAACGTTGGCCCACATGTGTACCACGTAACGATATTCTTGTTTTTTAATACTAATGGAATTTTAGATTTTAATATAGGATTATACAGGGAAATATCCGTTTTAAATCCTTCAGGCTGTATCCACTGAAAACTTGTATCTTTCTTCAAATTTGTGTTTATAAACCTCTTACAAATCGAGGGCGAAACGCGATTTAATAGTTTCATATTGTCTTCTTCTTTTTAGAAAAAACTTATTACTTATAAAATACAAAATGTCATTAATTTATTAAAATTATAACGAACTAAAAACTTAATAAACAGGTGAGAAATTAAATTCATCACAGAGCCGGTGTTGACATTGACGCTTAGGTTATGTTCTAGTCCGTGTTCCAATCGTTCCAAATTCTAATTCGTTCCCATATTTAGCTGGGATGGGATTGGAAGTCTGGAACGATAGGAATAGACAGCTGATCGCTTGTCAAAAATTATAAACTCGGAAGAAAACATCTGTTTATTTATTATAGTTAATTATAAGCAGCGAAACAATGGCATTTGCATAAAATTAATTTATACATATATCGAGAATTTTCATCTTTGAATTATGATTGAAATAACTGCGAAATTGTTAAGAGGGCCTGTTTATTTTTCGGGTGAGATGGTGGAATGTTTAGTGACATTTAGTAATCCTCATAATCCAATTCACCAAATTTCACAAAGTCACAGGTAAGTTATTCATATTTCAATTATAAAAAAGTAAACTATTTTTGGTCTTTATTACCTTTTTATGAAAAATGTTGAGGTTATTTTGGTATACATTTTAGACTTTTTGAGCTTCAATTTTTGAAATTTTGTATTATTAATAAGTAGTAGAAAATCCAGTATCTTTTTATGATAAATAAGGAGCATTTAAATTAAATAAGTAGAAAATCAGTTTTTTAAATAAGTACAGAGTATAGGCAATTAACTTTTTCTTATTTTTCAGTGACGTTTTCGAAAGTTTAGCATGGGCAAGTGCTCAGATTCATTGTCAATGTACTGCAAACGGAAAAGTGGTTTTAACAGAAAAATCAAACACGAGTGCACAATTATCTGCTATTAACGCAAGTAAAAATTTTCATATTTACATAATTACTTTTTTAACAATTTAAATATTTTAGAAATTGTATTTGAGTCATTAATAAATAGAAATAAACTTTACCACTTTTTCTTCACTATTGTTTTTCAGATACAACATTTGCTCCATGGCAACATGACAACGGACACGTTGTAATGGACACAAAACCTAAAATATTGTTTTGTGATCTCAGGTTATCACCTGGTGAAAGTAAAACATGTATGTTATTCTTTAAATTGATTAGATATTATTTCAACTTTTGAAGTATAATAATTTTGTTCATGTCTGATATTAATTTTTTTATTTTAGATATTTATCGAGAAACGATATCAAGCGAAGCACCTCCATCCTATCGAGGACAAGCTGTTAAATACTCTTATAAAATTACTGTAGGCACTCAACGTGTTAATACAGCGATTAAATTACTCAGGATTCCATTTAGAGTTCTTTCTTTAAGTGGTAAGTAATCTATTAAATGAAAAAGATGTTGCATAGAGTAAAATTTGTAAATTAAAATTATAAATTAAATCTTTCTTCAACAGAATTACCAGAAATAACACCCTGTAATGACAGCGTGGACTTGAGTCCAAACAGTCCATTTATGGAAACACAAAATAGAGAAACACCTTTAGACATCGCCCTACAAACTCTTCAGGTATTGATAAAGACCTTAACGATAAAATCTAATTTAAAAAAATAATATGCTCAAATTCTAGAAATTTTTTTTTTCTAGAACCTAACTGCAAGGCGGAGTCCCAATTTTTATAACATAACAAACGGACGTGGACGAGTAGTTCGATTCTGCCTCTTCAAGAATTCTTACAAACTCGGAGAAGATATTGTAGGTACCTTTGATTTTTCGAACGCGACTGTCTCTTGCGCTCAAGTTTCTGTTGCCCTTCAATCGGAAGAACACATTTCCGAAAAATACAGACGTGGTAAAACTTTCTCACCATCATTAGTAAGTTATAACAAACATCACGAAGTCTGTATAGGTTTGAAATACTCACAACTAGTCTTGCCAATTCCACTTCATGTCACACCAGACTTCAGCACCGACTTAATGACACTTAAATGGCGTCTGCATTTTGAATTTGTGACAACCACAAAACTTGTTGAAATACCGAACGAAAACACGACCAATTGGCAAGGACCAGCAACGCTTGATGTCGAGACAATGATTTGGGATCTGCCCCTCCATATTCATCCCACAGCGACTCCTCCGAATACTGCTCAACAAACAAAATATAGTACAGTCATCTAGTCTAATGGAGAGGACAAAAAGAAACAGAATCACTTCTTTATTGTGATATCAATTCTTTATAAGATATATTATTTTTAAGATAACAAAGATTTGCAATAAAAAGTGACTTATAATATACATCTTGTTATTGCTTAATCGATTTCTTTGGTTTCCTCTCAGTTAGTTTCTTTGGCGATGGAAGTATAGAGAAAGAAGGTGTTTCTGTGACTTGATTTAGGTTTAGAAAACTTTTCTTAAGAGTGTGTGTCGTAGCGGTAATGAAGGTCCTGGTCATGATGTAGCAAACGAGCTGGCAAAGGAGGAGGTAAAGGTGGAGCTTGAAGGGAGGTAAAAGGAGCATGGTAATCATATCGGTAGTAGGCAAAAGATTCCCATCTATTCGGATACTGTGATTCAAAGGCTGAGCTGGTAGTCGTCGCTCCATAGTAACCAGATCTTTCAGGAATGCTTGGAACGTATGGATACTGAGGCTCTAAGAGACTCTGCAAATGTCTGATGTATGTTATCGCATGTCTCAGAGACTCTATCTTGGATAGCTTTTTGCCAGGTGGTTTGCATATCGGTAGTTTCGATCTCAAAATCTCAAAAGCCCGGTTCATATCCCGCATCCGCGTTCTCTCTCGGTCACAAGCTGACTTTTTATAATCTGAAAAAAGATTGTTATTAAAAATTAGGTTCCAGATGTTTGTTATACATATAATTAAAAGTTATCAACACTAGTCCAGTTTCTTTTTTGAAAGATATTCCATTTTAATTCAATTTTAATTGGTCTAGATACAAAATGGCAGATATTAAAACAATATTAAAACAAATGAAAGATTAATTTTTCTAGTTTCAAATTTCAGAAAGATGTAATAATAACCGCCATCAAATATTTATGTAATCGATTTTGTGTCGGAAAATGGTGGGTGGATAGAAAGAAAAAATCATGTTGCAAACTAGGAAATGTATTTCAAAGTTTATAATTTTAGATCAACGACAGCAGAATGGCCATGAAAGCAAGTAGAAAAGGTTTGACATTTATCCTTTTTTTATGTTTAGAATTTATGGAAATATAATTTTTCAAGTAATTATAAATCGGAGAGTTGTACAGAATCTGTTTTGATAACAGGTATCAGATTGAATGAAGCAAGGTACTTCGAGCAGCATTCCCCACATCCCCGTAAGAAAATGACGATCATGCGGGTATTTCCAAAAGCTCTGATATTCCCCGACTCATCAGATAAAACTCGAGAAACATCTTCAATTACCAGTTCCAAAACAAAGAACCAAAAAAAAGTAGTGGTTAATCAACCATCTGAAGAAGTTGCAACATTTTGTTATACTGATAGCCAAAATTCAGGATGCTCAATAATTTCCGAAGAATTGAAAACTCAAAATAAAGAAGTTCAGACAGAAATTGAGTCTTCAGTAATAAAAATAAAAAAATGTCCGCTTCCAAATAACAGGGAAACAGTTCGTTCTAAAAGAACTCAACCAGTGAAGATGCAGGATGCTTCGACAATAATTAAAGATCCTTCTATAAATGCAATTTCACCGGATACAATAACACCAGAAAATTCTACTAAACTTGAAAAAATATCCAAAATTAATCCTGAGGTAGTTGCTACAGAAGAAAAGAGGGATTCCAATTCCACCACTGAAGACGAAAATTCTGGTAAAAATTCCTGGTGGAGAAGTGGCTTCTTCAAACAGATATTTCTGGACTTCTTTTTGCAATTACTTGGAAGAAGGGATGCAACAAAAAAGAAATCGAGGGAAAAAATGACAGATAAGTATTCTGTAGCAACAAGTACAAAGGATCGAACACAAAGGGTTGTAAGGGTTGAAAGAAACGAGAATAGGAAGCGTAGAACGAAGAAATATCTGAATTCTTACGACTTTACTCAACATAGAAAAAGAACAAAGCGATGTAGAGGGGATGAAGTTATCTTTGATTTGATTCGATTGACCCAGGATGAAAATTTGCGAGCAACTATCTTAGAACAAGCACTGAGAACTAGAAGGCTAGAAGAGGAAAATGCTCGCTTTCGAAAGAAACTGGATGAGAAATTGAAGACTAGACAGAGAAGCAGCCCCCTTTATTGATAAACGAACCCGAAATTCTTGCAATTGAATGACGTACTTTAATATCTGACATTTTGTGTTATAGTAGGGAAATATCTCGGATTACTTTATGGAATTGTCTATTCTTATATAATATTTCATAAGAGTAGTCAGTTCCTTATTACATTATCTGAAATTTGGAAATAACGAGTTAGCAGTTTTTGAAGATGAGATAAATTGAAATTTTAATAAACGCTTTCTTTGAATAACTAATTTTTCAATTTATATAGGCATTTTCATTTGAAGACTACATAAATCTCTAAATCTGCAGTTTCGATTATTTCTTTAATTAATCATTAGCAGAACATAAATAAGCTTTCATAACATAAATACCTTTCTCTGTTTGAGTCGCTTCTCGTTGCACAGATTTAATACTTGTCTGGTGAAGTAACTCCAAATTGGACTGAGATTCTACCACTTCAGGCTCTGGCACTCTTATTACAACTACACCATCCGAAGTTTGTGAACGTTGTTCAAACCCTGATTCTTGCCAACGTCTTCTCAAGGACTGCTTTCGACTTGTAAATTGTTCTTCTAAAATATCAAGAACAAAATTTTCAATCGTCATTTTCTTAAACTATTTCTCATTTCATTTTCTTTTCTTAAATAGGTCCTTTTTTATTATTTGTTGGTTTCTGAATTTTTAAAAATTACGTTATTTTAACAATGATTCGAACTAAATTTAGCACTATTACTAAATTTAATTATTATTATTTACCGGATCGTTGAACCACATCAAAATGAGTTGATGAAGAACTTGAATCTTGTAGATTCAGTATTTGTTGCTGTTTCGAATTCTCATCCAGGTCAAGTAAGACTCGAGGTTGCGAATATTCTTCATCGTTACTATCTTTGTCCGACTAAAATTTAATTATGAAATATTAAGAGGCTTTAATTTTTTTATTGGTGTTATATAATCATTGGAATTATAATTGAATTTACTTTCATAATATTAGAGAATTCAAGAATTACTGAAAATGGATCTTTTCTAATAATTCGTATCATTTAAGTAAATTTTTATCACTTTAAATAACAATTAATTCGAAATGGGTCTCATTCAGAGTTTTTTTCAAACTCGATAAATTTCATTTATGAATAAAGAGCAAAGATATTTTACTTATAATTTCTAAATATGTATAAAGATCTTATTTGTTTAAAAACACGACGTTGACGTCATTCTTGTAGACGTCATGATGGAAACTTAAAACATTATTATAAATAATCTAGGAATGTTGTTCCTAAAATTATTTAAATCTAGTTTAAATTAAAAAATTTATTTTCCGACGTTTTTAATTTCATGAATTATCGTAGCTAAATTTTTAATAAAGTTTATGAAACTAACTTTTAGTAATCAAATCTTTTCTTTATATCCTAAAAAATATGTTTAACTCTTTAGAACTTTTTAAATTTAAATTCACACATTTGGTTGACGAAATTCTTAATTCAATTCGAAATTCCTAATTTCCTTAGTTTTAAAAATAATTTCAAAGCAAGACAATTTTTTAAAATCAATTAATTTTTTATGATTGACTGTATCAATCTGTTACCTCATATTTGCAGAATTTTCCCTGATATTCCTCCTGTTTTTGGTCCATTTGGGAAGAAAACCCTTTCGCTTATCACAAATGTTGGAGATGTTCCACCTTATGGGAGATACCATGCACTCCTCTTAAAATTTCACGTGTGACTAAGGAACCTGCCTTCTTAAAAGATGTGAATCGGTCACAGACAGACTTTAATAATGTTCATTTTATCCGTTTATTAAGTATTCAGGTGTTCTTCCAGAGGTTCTCATACATGTCTATTGATACATTTACCTTACTCATCTTCACCAGGGACGGCCTTTTAATCTATTTACGGATCAATTTTCCAGATGACTAACTTCCTTTTCATATTTTAATCTAATTTTTACCATCATTTATAAAATATTTTTACAAAACTCTCCTGGATTTTGTTTCTATATTCAATAAATGTATATTAAGATTGTAAAAATTAATTTTAGTTGTAAAAGCTTCAATTTGAAAAGCTTGTATTATCAAGCTTTCAAAAATAAGTTTCCAAACTGACAGTAACAGTTAGTTTCTAATTTAACTTTTATGTTCCGTTTTTATAAATTATTATGATACAATATTTTTCAGTTGAAAAGAAATATTTTTAAATTATAAAATTCCGGCTTGGCTTAAAAGCTTTCTGATTACGAGGGTTGAAAGTGAAACCACTGGGGTTTGAGTCTAAAATTTATAATAAATTTCGCAGTGCCCTGAAAGGCACTTGAGTGATAATTGAATTACGAAAATTGTTACCCCCTCGTAGTTTAATGTTATGCAATCCACGGCTAATCCCTTTTACGTGAAAGAGGATGGGACCAAATTTCGGAGGGTCACCCCTGACACGATGAAATTAGCATAAGTATGAGAGTCGCTGGGATATCGGGATAAAAATGGATATACAAACGATGGAATATAATAGAGGTTCGTTCGATGGAAATACTAATGAGGGGAACTGTAAAGAAATGTAAACCGGAGCAAACTGAACGAAGAATGGCAAAGCGATGACCAAGTTTGAGGATGAGTGATCTTCAAAGGTGTGTCTTATTATTTCTGAATCGGGTAAATGCAAAGACGATAAAAACCATTTTCAATAAAAAGAATTCACTTTTCTCGAATCGTGTCTGCCTTGAAATTTTAGTTGGATTTTATTGTGGCTTTAATAAAATAATTTTAATAAAGCTTTTGTATCGATTACGATAAAAAAAGCTTTATAGGTTCTTTTAACTAAAATAAATAAATAGGAATGTTTTTTCTTTTGCATAATCTCTTTATATTAATTGGATTATTATAATAATTTAATTATAATAATAAATATTATAAATTATAATATAATTTCATAATTATTATAATAATTTGCTTATAATATAATACTTGTACTTAAAAATATTTATTTTAGTTTTTTATATCATTTAAATATTTCTTTCTCTTGTTTCAGAATTTTTTCTTACCACTGTGTTGTGACACATAGAGACTTTGGAGACCAGTGATGAGGTTGTCGAAACGTCGTTTGAGTTAACAGTTCTGGAAGCATCTTCTGGAAATTATCAATTTTTATAGGTAAGAATTTTATAACATATTCATTTCTATTTAATTTAGTTTATGAAAATATAAAAATATTTCATGAATATGTAAAAGAAATACAGGTTTATTTAACTTTCCATTTTGTAGGATACTTCCTGTTTCATAAAAGTATTTCCGACACAGTATTTATTTTATGATAGTAAAAAATTCTCTAATTGATTGAAGGTAAACTGGCATATTAAACAGAATATAAGAGAAGATTAAACGCGTTTATAAATTGATTTCAATTACCTGATCCTGGTGAATATTTATGTTTCGTTATTCTTTGTACAAAATTCATTAAGATGACCCGCAGTTCGGAATTAAATGCTATGTATATCCATGGATTTGCACAACTCGTGAGACAGCTTAGTAGTGAAAGCACAGTAAATACTGGACCTGCAAAAATAGTATTTCATTAAAACAATTCATCTACTTTATATAGTTTGAATAAATTGGATTATTCCAATTCAATTAACTTAATATTGCGGACTTAAAATAATAATGGTAGAAAAAATAATAAAAATTGTAGGAAGTGGTTATTTCTTCGCAGTTTTTTGTTTCAAATTCTTTGAATATATTGCTGTTTGATATATTGAAAAACCAGACGTCTTATTTGTAAAATTTGCATAACGGCTGCTTTTTTAGTGCAAATATTATACTTGAGACAGAAAGATTGTTAGAATCTTAGAACAAAGGTTAATTTATATCTTATCAAAAAATTCATCTATTATACAAATAGTTGCTCCTGTAAATATCGAGGTTTTAATTTATGCTAAGATATGTAGTTTTTATTGAGAAATGCCGTATTCTTAGCTTGAGAAGTAGTAAATCATTTCCTGCTGCAATAATTCGAAATGGAAGAAATGAAGATGATATCAAAGGAAGGAATTAATTACATGAGTCGGAAATTGAAAATTCAAAAAGAAAGGAAAAGAAACTGGTAGTCGAAAAGAGAAGAAAAAGAGTTTTGCAAAAGGATCCAATAAAGTATAAGAAACAAGAATGAATACTAGGAAAACAATAATAAATTCAGAAGAAATAAGAAAGCTCTTCAGATTTTATAATATTGTAAGAAAATAGGTGTGTAAGATTTTTAAACTATAAAAAGTTACCATCGAAAATTGATGAATTAAGAGCTCGTGAATCCCAAGCCATCCAAAGTTCACAAATAATAAAAGGGCTCCAAGTCAAAACGTAGAGAGTGACAACAACTATGGTTTGTTTCATAGTGTTGATTTTCGCTTTATTCATTACCGGACTTTTCTCTTTTTTCCGAAAACTTGCATTTTTTGCATATCTCGTTTCTAATGGATCCGATACTCCACTGTTTTTCCAAACCCCAATGCAAATTCCAGTGTATGTGTAAACCAAAACTGTGAAAGGTAGCAGGAACACAGATATGCTATACCTGTCGTAAAACAGAAAACAGAAACGGAAATGGAGAACTAGTTATTATGTCATATCCTTTTACAGACAATCTTCCATATAAAGAGAAAAAAAATTAAATCTCCGACTCATTGAGTAAAAAGGTATAAAAACCAGCACAGAAAGTAATGAAATGGAACTCTAGAATATGAAGAAAGATTTGCCTCATGTTTGCTATATCCGGTATGAAAAGCAATCGACTCATCTCAATTGGGTAGATGAAAACAAATTTTCAGTGGGAGATTTAATTTCTAGAAAATAGACACAAATATAGTAAATAAAGTATATAAAAAAAATATTCAACTCACCATGTAACGTAAGCTTTTTGCCCATAAGGCATGCTAAATGTAGCCCAGCAATCCCAAACTCCGGGGGAAATCATTTGATACGAAAAAACAAAAACCTGTAATAAGTGCAGAATAATTAATGAAAAATATTCTTCCTATTGTATAAATATGTATTGCGAAAAAATTAAGGGCGTTGAACCCGAGTGTTAAGCTAAAAATTCCACTCTCCATTTTACTCAACGAAAATCATAGATAAATATTTTTTCGCTCTGCAGCGCTAACCTTTCTTCAAATATAAAACTGTATACAGAGCGAAAAAATATTTAATCTCGATACTTTTTGCATAAAACGGAGAACTTAAAATCTAACTTCAAAACTGAATATTTTTATTTTATACTTTAAAAATATTTGAATTATATATTTTATCGCTCTGTACGCATAATTCTAGTTAAAAATTGATTAATTCTACCCAGGGAAAAAATTCTAAATTTAATATTTGTTGAGTAAAAGGAAGAAATCGAATTTTTAAACTAGAACTTGGCTCCAACACTCTTAAATTATATTAAAATTGTAATTTCTTCTAGTATTATGAGCAGGGAAAAGGCTTTTCAAAAAGTATAAGTTTGTTCAGATTTTAAACTAACAATTCTTAATCAACCTTGATAATTTGTAGTCTCAGAAAAAGAATATGAAATTGAAATTGAAACATAAAAGTACCAGTAAAAAATATTTTCCAAATAATTGAATAATAAATTTCTTGGATCGAGTAAAATTGAATTATTATTGGATTGGCTTTAAATTGAACGAAAAACACAGTCGACGAAAACAAAAAAGAATTTAAATGACTCAATCATTAATCTTGGACAATATAATTATAGATGTGCATTGTATAGATAAGTTATGGAAAAAGTTGTGAACGCAATTATATTTTTTGATGGATGACTGAATGTAAAAAAAAAGGAAGTTGATACTGACTTGTGGAGTGCAGAGTATGAGAGCAATTATCCAGGAACAGTAGACCATAATCCTTGATCTTCTTGACGTAGTCCGACAATAACTGAAGGGAAAACAGATTGCATGATATCTGTCCGTTGCTGTCGCCGTGAGGATGTAAGAGCTTAAGTAAGGGCCTATAGGTTGGCCAAACTTAATCAATTTGCAGAGGATCGGCCCTCCCTGAAATCTAGAACACTTGCTGGATTATCGTTTTCTCAAAGTTTATCACCACTTTTGTACATTTATCTAATTTTACTGATACACGATCTAAAAAAGAAAGCTTATAAATAGATCTAACTTCAAAGAAAATAGGAAGATACAAATTGTTATAATTGATAACATATTGAATCTTGTGTAATTTTCAATACTAAGATAACATACGATTACAATTGCCATTTTTCATTTTTTGGGATCTGCTTTCACCTAAAGCGATGAACTCAAACGGAAATGCTAACTACTTCCTGAAAACGTCACAAATATTTCCCACGTTTCAGTTTTCCATGCTATCATAAAATATTTCCCAATACAAATTTTACTGCACGTAATTAACGTAAATGAAATAATATTGTACCATCAATAATAAATTTATGATTTATATTCTATTTCTATTAACTGTATTAAGGTGTTATTTATAATTCTGAAAATTTAATATCAGACTTCCTGATTAATAAAATAGATTTTGTTCATAGTGTATTTTAATTAAAATTTGCTAAATCTTATTAAATTCCTGATTAATATTCTTACCTCAAGTGTATTTTAATGAGATCGGTTATGTTTGAATAGTTTTTTATTCGATATGCTTATAAATTATAGAATATCAAGATGGGAGATCATTAAATTGTAGAATTAAAAATTCAAGACTCTTAAAACAGATTTTCAGGGTCAATAAATATAATAAAGATTCAAGATGAAACATAAATTTATAATTTAAAGCAATAATTGTTAAATTTATAAAGTTCCATATTTAATCATTTTAATCCAAAGAAAAGTTGAATGAAATTATTTTGTTGTATATATTTCATATTTTGATATGAATGCATACCTGAATGTGATTTTCCAAACCATTTGAGGCAAAACATTAAGAATACCAGTAAGAAGATCAGCCACACTCAAATGCATAATAAAAAAGTGCATCCTCGTCAATTTTTTCCGATGACCATAGTGGCTCTTGAGATAAATAGCAAGCAAAACAAGAGAATTTCCGATCAGAATGATAACTAAAGTGCAGGCTAAAATCCCAACTTCCCATTTTGCAAGTTCTTCGTCCCTCAGATCATCTATTAAAGTTCCATTTGTCATAATTGACTTCCCCGATTTTCACATTTGTCACTATTTACAAACACTTCCCTCTCAAATACTTTTTGTTTTTATTTGGCTTCATCACTGTTTACCCTATAAATCACGAATATTCAAATCCACTTGCAAATTGTTTTGACGATTCGGATTTATTTTCCGGAGAATGAGGACAAGTTTTATAAAAATTGGCAGATGATTTGGAACGATAAATAAATGTTGTTTGAGGTGTTATGTTGTTGGCACGTTTGAGAGTGGATTGTAAGTCTGACGTCCGGGTGTCAAAGCGTCAAGGATGAATAGAAAGACCGACGCGAAAAAGAAGTAAAGAGGGAGCTGTGAATGAAGAAGCAGAAGAAGGGAACTGACACGACTGACGTCTCATTAATAATCATATCCGAAATATTAATTAATAACTAGCTACATACTGAGAGGCGTATCTGGCAGAGTAATAAACTATGTAGGAGATAATTTATAATGGTCCTACATTAATGGTTTTCGCGCCTAAAGTGAGCTCCGGTGACTGAAAATTCTCAGCTTCGATTACGCTGCACCGAAAATTTCATTAACAATATAAGATCATTAATCAAAGACAGTACAGAAAACTTCTGAAAAAATTTAAAACTCTCTTACACGCATTATTACGATACTCTAGTCACTGATGTTACTTAAAGCCATTTGATTAATTGCTCATCTTTTTTATCTATACTACGGAAAAATGTCATTGATTCAACTCGCTTTCTGTTAAGGGCGTTGGACCCAAGCTTTAAGCTCAAAATTCCATTCTCCATTTTACTCAACGAAAATTATAGATAAATATTATTTCGCTCTGTGGTGCTAATTTGTATTCAAATATAAGACTGCGTGCAGAGCGAAAAAATATTTAATTTCGATACCTTTTGCATAAAACGAAGAATTCAAAATCTAACTTTAAAATTGAATATTTTCATTTTATACTCTAAAAATATTTGAATTAGATATTTTCTCTCTCTGTACGCATAATTCTAGTTGAAAATTGATTAATTATACAGAGGGAAAAAATTTCAAATTTAATACTTGTTGAGTAAAATGAAGAAATCAAATTTTTTTTATTTAACTTGGCACCAACACCCTTAATTACACTTGTTTCAATCAGTCAATCAAATTGCACTAGACAAAAAAGTTTAGATGTGTAATTCGTACAATTTTTTAACTATCTTCAATTTCAACTATGTGAGTTTGCAACTTTTGCACAAATATTATTCGAAACCAAAGCATACCGTTATTTTTTATGAATTGAAGGATTAACGACCATTAAGGGCGTTGGAGCCAAGTTCTAATATAAAAATTCAATTTATTCATTTTACTTAACAAATATTAAATTTACAATGTTTTCTCTCTGTATAATTAATTTTTAACTAGAATTATGCATACAGAGAGAGAAAATATCTAATTCAAATATTTTTTAAGTAAAATGAAAATATTCAATTTTGAAGGTAGATTTTGAATTCTTCGTTTTATGCAAAAAGTATCGAAATTAAATTTTTTTTCGCTCTGTACGCAGTCTTATATTTGAAAAAAGACTAGCGCTACAAAGCGAAAAAATATTTATCTAAAATTTTCGTTGAGTAAAACGGAGAATGGAATTTCGAACTTAACACTTGGGTCCAACGCCCTTAAATACCTCAATTTTTTAAATTCCTGTGAATTTTTGTCATTTTTTTTTTAATTCGCTTGAATTACCTCTTTAGCGATAAAAAGTCTTTTTATTTGGATACGATTTGTTTTGATCCGCATTAATAATAAAATGTAAAAGACTTCAACGTCAATAAATTTGAATATTCCAATTAATTAAAAAAGTTTTCTAATCATAATTTTGTGAATAATAAGTAACTATCGATTAGGTCAGGTCCAGTAATTATTGACGTTTCATTTTCCACGGAAATAGTTTTCGATCGACATGTATGCATAATTAATTTTCTGCATTACTCATTATGTGTGAAGTTTGAAAGAGCATTCTAGCCTCGCTGGTGATGCGATTAACAACGATCACGGTTCTACTTTTTTTTATGTCTCATCTGAGAAAAATAATATGCAACATGCGTTTTTTCTCTTGTTTTCAAAGGCAAGAAATAAAAGAAGAAAATATCTAGACTTACTGTAGACAAAATACTTTTTTCCTCCCTAAATTAATATTAAGTAGAACGATAAATCTTTACTCTAAAATCTATAAAAAAAATTTCTCTTGACATTTTCCTCTTCTATCGAGGACTCTTCAATGACAAAGTTTTAAAAAATGTCAGTGTCCTCGAAACTTGTTATTGACATTCACCTAACGGTCTTGATTTGACTCGTTCGACAAAACCGCTTGCCTATTATATTTCTTGAGGACTTTGAATTGCTAAGTAATCCAATTAGAGAGGCGTACTGACCTGTGCAGGTCAGGTAAAGTCCTCATAGTGCATTTTGCACCAATATTCACTATATGTATTTCGTTCTGGAATCGCGAGTGGAAATATAATCAAGACAAAGTTTAGGGATTTTTAATTTGCTCGAATAATCAACACGATTTTTACGATCTGGCTCAGAAATGGAATTTTAATTAACGAGAAGAAGTTGAAATGTCAATTGCGAGTTTATTATTATGAGGAATGAAAAAGTCTTTGATCTTCATTACTTTTTCATACCCCGGTGAATCAAGCTCAAATACCATTTGCATATTATTTCTTTGTCAAGTCATTTCTGATATTTTTTAATGAAGCAATAAGTTTCATTAAAGTAGAAGAAATTGAGAATTTTTATTCACGACTGATTAATACTTCTTTTTAAAGAGTTTAATTAGTTTAGAAATTTGTATGGATTCTCGAGTAAGAAAATATATATAGATGCAAATTTTAATATTTAAAATTGAAGAATTGAGCCTCTGGATTCTATAAGGGCATATAACATTCTCATGGCCGTTCCGTTTAGCCTCTGTTGTCTTTAAAATTGATTTTGAAAATTAAATTTTTGAAATATATGGCTTTGTAGAAAATTTCCAAGTTATATATTTCAAAGTTTTAAGTTTCAAAATCAATTTTAAAGACAACAGAGGCCAAACGAAATGACCATGTGAATTTTATATGCCCTTATAGAATCCAGCGGCTCAATTATGCATTTTTTTAAAAGTAAAAATAAAATTTTTAATATGTATTTTTTAAAATAGATATTTTGGTCTATTTTTATCAATTTATTGTTATTTTCATATCAATTTTGAGACTTTGATTACTGATTATAGCTTACCGACTGAGTAGTACAATTTAGTTTATGAGTGGTCAAGATTCAGCCAGGAGACACCACTTATCAGATAAGATATTAACAAACAATTAAAAAAAAAATCTCAATTGAAAAATGAAAACCGATATAAATAATAATTTAAAAATGACTAATAAAATTTGAATGATTAAAAATTAGCAAGAGGCAAGAGATTTAAAATTTTTAATTATGAAGCAACAATATCGAAAGCTGTCGAGTTTTATATTTAAAAACTACTTCCATTATTTGGAAACACTTTTTAAAATATATGAAAACGAATTGAAAATTATACTTAACGTTATATGAGAAAGGAAGATATAAATCAAAGCTTTCTTTTTCAGTTATAAAAATATATATATATATATATATATATATATATACGATATAGTGGAGTCAGCTTAATAGCACGAAATTTGTCTTGGAAAATGATCTCGTTGGTCCTGACAATATAAAATTATAGTTTGACATAGCGAAACATACCTCGCAGCAGCACTCCTGTGTCATAAGTTCAATATTTTCCTCGGGCAATTGAAACTTCCCTTTTGTCCCATAAGTCATCTTATATCTATGTCACATTAGTTCGTCTTGCCTCACGGTGCAATATCTTTATGCCCTGTCTCGTGACTTAGCTGTAGTGCCGAAGACATTTGTCATTGTCGTAATCGTTGGGCGTTACGAGGTCGAATACGAGTCGGTGGTATAATATACGTATCCGTAAGATAAAGGGGATGAAAGCGATGATCCTGCAACGGTAAAAGGAAAGCTTCATAAAGTAAATTACTATGTGCGGCACGTAAGTCTTATAAAGATTGAGGAGAGCTAGCTGGTTCGCACCTTTTTATGTCTCCCGTGACGACTCTGATGAGCCAACGGGCACAGCAAAATGAAAAAAACTTCTCAGGGGGGAAGCAAAGTAATGAAAAAAGGTATCACCTAAACAAAATGTCTCTCACCAAGTTCACTTTCTTCAAGGTTTACAATCACCTCTAATAACTTTGAAAGATTTTAAAAAAATTTTAGAGTAGAAAGTTTTTGTATTAATCTCTAGATTTAAAGTTTTTTTTGAAGATGTGTTTTCTTTTCGTAGGATTAGTTTCTGAATTCTTTACTAAATAAGGACATTAAACTTTTTTTTTAAATCTATCTAATAAATCTGTATAAAAGTATATTTAGGATATTTGATTTGAAAAAAGAACCTAAACTTCTTATTAAGATGACTACATTATTAATGAATTACATTATTTTTGCTTTACCACAGTCATTCTCTTTTCTTTAGATGAGCATTTGTGGAACGGGCGGCAGAAATCAGGACAACTGTTCTTTCTCATGTCCGCTCACTTCATCGCTCGCTTTTTCCCCATTTACCAAAGAAATAACAAGATTATCACTAATGTAGGAAGGGGACACGTACGCGACCGGAAAGACAAAATGGGCGTATATAGTTGTGTCTTATTCAGTTATTGGTCTTCTGATTTATTGACATAAGTCCTTCCAAGTAAAAATTGCAAAAAGGGTAAAGTCTAGAGGTCAATTTGGGAAATATCTTATTATTTTTTTGTCTGGAATGTGATGAAAAATGTGAAGAGAATTTCATGCAGAAGAGTAGATAATACTTTCCGAGTGTCAACTCTCTCATTATTTTGCGAAAATTGTATGGTTTTTAGTTCTGCAATTGTTATTTTTTGAATAGCGCAATGGGAAAACCTAATTTTCTCATTTGACTCAATTCGCATGCAAACGACACCAAGGGAGACCTTTTTGTCATTAACATACCTTCCATTTTCGTCGACAATACTGAACAAGATAAGAAGGTAGAGCAGAAAGGAAAGAATGAATTGGTCTGCGGCTCCTTTGAATTATCCTGTTACAATGCAGAAGTCTGAAATAATCTGCACAGAGAACACGACTAATCGGGATTTTCCTCTTGGTAATGTACCCGCTCTCACACCACCGAACGACCACTGGTGAAAATTCGAGGTGTTACCTCTGAGTCCATCTGCAATTTTCATAAATATATGGTTAAATGTATATAATTGTAAATGAACATAAACGTGTATTGCAAATTTGAATGAAAATTTTACATACCTCTATATGTATATATATTTTTGAATATAAATTCATGTATACATGATGCGAAGCTGGAAGGCACGAGGTGTGGTTAGCCCAGACCAAAGAATTGCAGTGATTAGAATTATCCACGTGCACCTGCAAGTGAAATTTTCAGTTATTTCATATTTATGTGTCGCGTTTAATTAATGGGAAATATGTTATTTTCAACCTTTAGATTTGCTTCAGGCATGATCTGTTATGAGGCATTAATTAATTCGTTTACTAGATTCGCAATTAAAGGTATGTCAGTTATATTTTAGTGAATTAGCTTTCACGAATGTGAGTAATATCAAATTCATTTCAAAATTCATTCAAGTTGCGGTCTTTAGAATAAATTAAATACCTCAAAATTTATATATTTATCGCATGAAGTTAAATGTTTCACTACTATAAGCTTTTATTAACAAGCAAAACAACACGTGCGCTAAGCGCACGATTAGTTGTTTTACTACTTAGAACAATTTACTTCTTACAAGAATTCCAAGAAGATTCTGATAATTTTAACGATTTTCACGAATTCAAGCAATTTCGAAGGTTTTCGTGAGATTTTAAGAGATTTAAAAAGGTTTTAGGGATTTTAAGAGATTTTGAATCTTGTACAATTTTGAAATTTTAAAAGGTTTTTGAGAAAATTTAAAAATATTTTAAGGAATTTTAAACGTTTTCATGAAATTTACAAGGATTTTAAGAGAATTCAAGAGGTTTTAATAATTTTTAAAGGATTTTGGCATTTTTAAGGATTTTATTAAATTTTATGAAATTTTTAATAATTTTCAGGGATTTTATGAGATTTTTATGACTCAAAATATTTTATAAGATTTAAAGATTTTGTACAATTCCATATTTCTAATAATTCAAGAAGTATTTCTGATTTTTAAAAGATTTTAGGAAATTTTTAAGGATTTCTTTGAATTTTATGAGATTGCTAATAATTTCAATGTATTTTATAGAATTTAAAGGTATTTTAACTGTTATTATGAAATTTTAAAGAATTCGAAAAAGTTTCTGGAATTTTTACGAGATTTTCACGAATATCAAGCATTTTTGATAGTTTTCGTGAAATTTTAAGATATTTAAAAAGGTTTTTGAGAATTTTAAAAGATTTTAAGGGATTTTAATCGTTGTCATGGAATTTCCAAGAATTTTAAGAGAATTCAAGAGGTTTTAATGACTTTTATAAGACTTTGGAATATTTAAGGGTTTTATTAAATTTTATGAAATTTTAAATAATTTTAAGGGATTTTACGAGATTTTTATGCCTTTCAAAATATTTTCATGGATTTGAAGGATTTAAAAATTTATAAGCCAATCTTGTCGTAGAATTTCGAATTTTTAAAACGTTTCTGAGAATTTTAAGGGATTTGAAATGTTGTAATAGACTTTCCAGGAATTTTAGGACAATTAAGAGATTTTAATGAGTTTTAAAATACTTTATTAGCATTTTTAATGATTTTAAGAAATTTTATGAGATTTCTAATACTTTTAAGGGATATAGAGAAAGTTTTCTGATTTTTAAAAGATTTCAAGAAGATTCTGGATATTTTAAGAGATTTTCACGAATTTGAACAGGTTTCAAGAGATTTTTATGACTTTTAAAATATTTTATGGGATTTAAAAGATTTTTTTTTGTCAGCGTATTTTATTGAGAGATTTAAAAAAAATTTGTTTTTTTAAAAGATTTTGTAGAATTTACAAGGATTTCAAAGGCTTTCGTAAAATTTGAAGGACGAGAGCAAACCAACACAATCGCGATTAGTTTGTTTTCCTTCTTACAACTTTAATTCATTCAAAAGCCAATCAGGTTTGCAACAACAATGCATGCGAAATTTTCGAGACATTTCGTGACACCACCACTTTTTTAAAATAGGATACCTATAGGAGATTTTTTATATCTTTCAAACAGGGGCGGATCCAGCCAAGGGCTTTGGGGGGGGGGGCACGAAATAATTACCTTTCCCCCTCCACCAAGTTTTTGTATTTATAAGTTGCGTGAAAATTTCAAATCTGGGCTTTGAGGGGGGGACAAGAAGCCATGCCCCCTCCTGAATCCACTATACTTTCAAATTGAGAACATTTAAAGTCAATTGCATGAAGTAGTGTATGTCGTTTAAAGTCAGAAATAACGAATATTAAGTAGTGTTAGACATTTTAAGTCAACCATACTCACAATCAGTTTTAAGTAGTACAAGTCCCTTAAGTCAGCCACAATGGGAATTAAGTAGTATAAATCAGTCCAAGCAGGGAAGAAATCTTTTTTTTAGAGCGATAGGGAGATGAATATATCTCATAATTGAAAAGTTACGGTTCATCCCTTTGAGTTAAGCTCCTTAAACCATCCCCTAAATCTCACTTCATGTTCAAGACCCTCATCAAGTAATGCATGAGTAAATTATATCGAAATTGATATCTCCTTCAGGATTTCCTTCTGTTGACCCAAGATTTAACTTGACTTTTTCTCCCTAGGGAGCTGGGAGGAACCGACATGGAAACAAGCATATTCTTCTTCTTCCCAGTAAGAGAAGGGTAGATACATAGGTCACGTGGGGTCGGTAAACGGCAAATATAAATACAGGAGTAGAAGTGAAACTGTAATTTTGCGCCTGGTATGACGGCAAGACTTTTAGGAAAAGGTAGTACGAGTTTAGGTCGAAAAGTAGAAGAAGCTAAAGCTGAAGCTAAAGCGGGAAGTGGAAGCTGAGTTTGGCGGATCAACCGAGTGCAAAAACCTTGGGAAATCTTGGGACCATTTAATTCCGTTTCAGTCTCGTAGTTCTCTCATCCGTGATGCTTTCAGTACTTCCCTTAGATTTATTTATCGTTTGTCGTCACCACGAGCACGCTATGTTACTTCTGAATATCAGCAAGAAAAATCCAAGAAAGAGTCCTTATTCTCGATGTGTTAAATATTACAAGAGCTGACGATTAACTTAGGTTTTTCTTTTCACTTGAGTATTTTATACGTTCTAGGTGATACATCAACTTTAAGACTTTAACATTTGAATGTTCGAAACGCGACAATTCATCTAAATTATACGATATCAAATCTATTTTATGGAAATTTCATATTTCATGGAGATCATATTTCAAGTACGATATTTTAAGAATTGAATATTCTTTCGGGATTGATTGAAATTGTCTAAATTAACAGTTTACTCACGCCTGGAGAGAGTGTTAAGAATTTATATTACCAGTTACCCCGCAGGCGTTCCGCTGACTTTTATTAATTCTCCCATGTAGTATGCAAATGCTGGTATATCTTCTTTAAGTAGGCGGAGGTCGAGCGTTAACCTATTTTTTCGCTCCTAATATCAAGGCAGTACTTTTTATTAAGCACTCGATGTTTTAGATAATGCGGGGTAGAAATAATTGCGATTTACGATAAAGAAAGCAATTTTGAATTCGATGACGTTTACCCTACATTCCACAAGTTTTTTTTTTTTTAATCAAGCTAGAGATTATTAATAATATTATTTGAAGGGTTGGTGACATTTTATGTCGTTCTAGCCCAGTAAAGGAGGTTTTGAGGTGGTTAATTCTTGTTGCGGAAGTGGGCAAATATACAGGGAAGTCGGTCAAAGGGGAATCTCTTTCGAGGCGGAAAACCGTTGTAACTTCCCAGTGGATTCGAAGAGCGATCTATTTAGTCATATCGATCCAACCGTGATCCCAACTTAACTTAAGTAGTCTAGGATCGAGTCTAGTATGCCATCGGCAAAATACAAATTCAAGCTTTCTGTCTAAATTCAAAACCCTTTGCAATTTCAACAGATTTCCACTAGAAATCGCGCAGTATTTACCGTATTTACTGTTTACTCGCATTTGTTCTCGTGAAAGTATAGCAAACTTTACGAAGTAGAGAAATGTTTGTTTTAATTTGTTCATTAGAATTAAAGACAAAAGCGGCTTCAATTAGACCAGGGTGGCCACAAGATTCAATTTTTCATTTCCCTGACTTTTCCCGGACTTTCAGACAAATTTCCCTGACATAAAAAAATCAAAAATAAAATTCAAAATCTTTTTAAATTCCTAAAAATCTCTTAAAATTATTAGAAACTTATTGAAATCTCTTAAGGGTGTTGGAGCCAAGTTCTAATCTAAAAATTCGATTTCTTCATTTTACTCAACAAATATTAAATTTGGAAATCTTTCCCTGGATAGGATTAATCAATTTTTAACTAGAAATTCAAATATTTTTTAATATTTTCGTTTTATGAAAAAAGTACCAAAATTAAATTCTTTTCGCTCTGTACGCAGTCTTATATTTGAAAAAAGATTATCGCCACAGAGCGAAAAAATATTTATCTATAATTTTCGTTGAGTAAAATGGAGAATGGAATTTTGAGCTCAACACTTGGGTCCAACGCCCTTAAAATTCGTTGAAATCTTTTGAAATTCGTAGAAACATCTTTAAATTTCTTAAAATTCTTTAAAATTTCACGAGAATATTTTATAATCCCTTAAAATTTCTTTAAAATCTTCCAAGTTTCTTAAAATCCTTTATAATTCCACGAAAAACTGTTAAATCCTTTAAATTGAAATCCTCTTAAAATTTGGTAAAATTTCACAAAATCATTTAAAAATAATAAAAATCTCATGTAATCCTTTAAAATTCTTTACAATTTCACGAGAATATTTTATAATCCCTTAAAAATTCTTTAAAATCTTCCAAGTTTCTTAAAATCCTTTATAATTGCATGAAAAACTGTTAAATCCTTTAAAATTTAAATCCTCTTAAAATTTGGTAAAATTTCACAAAATCATTTAAAAAATAATAAAAATCTCATGAAATCCTTTAAAATTCATTACAATTCCACGAGAATATTTTATAATCCCTTAAAAATTCTTTAAAATCTACCGAGTTTCTTAAAATCCTTTATAATTCCATGAAAAACTGTTAAATCCTTTAAAATTTAAATCCTTTAAATTTAAATCCTCTTAAAATTTGGTAAAATTTCACAAAATCCTTTAAAAATGATAAAAATTTCACGTAATCCTTTAAAATTCCACGAGGAACATTACAATCTCTTCAATTTCTTAAAATTCTTACAAGTTTTTTAAAATCCATTAAACTTTCACAAGGAACTTTAAAATTCCTTAAAATTTCGTGAAGTTTTAACATACTACTACATTTTTTTAATGCTATACAAATCTCTTGCAATTCCCTTAAATTCCCAGAAACCTCTTAAAATCTTTCAAAATTATTGAAAATCTCTTGAAACCTTTCGAAACCCAAAGAATCTTAAAGAATGCCTAACAATTCTTTATAATCCTTCAAAATCCTTGGAAAGTTTCTAAAATTTGTTAAATAATCTATAAAATCTATGTACCCAATACAACAAAAATAATATAATTATCATAAATGTCAATTTCTATTTTCCCTGACAACTACTCGCGTTTCTCTGACATTTCCCTGACACGTGGCTACCCTGATTAGATTAACCCGTAAAACGCTATTCAAGAGAACATATACTTGGTCAATACTACGATTTTTGCGTTTGCAATTTTGTCCATTTTAATCTTGTTCTTACCTTTCTACCTTATTTTCCATTAGCTCCCTGTGGTTAGTTAACTATTGCACTATGAGCGCCATCATAAATGGTAAAACCAAAGTAATTTATAATAAAAAAGTAGAGCCTCACCCTTATATGACGACATACGTTTAAGCATCATTGAGCTTCGTAGTGTTGTACCCAAACATCAATCCCACTGCGAATATTCACCCCAGGGGACAGCACGAATTGTACACACACATTCTGTTTGGGGTGAAGAGCAGACATTGGTATCCAGTCGAGGGTGAGCGTAAACAGGTAGAAAGCCTGCCGACGGGTATGGCACAACGGTGCTGGTGCTGTTACTGCTGCTGATGCTGGTGCTGCATTTAAGTATAGTGTTACTAGAGTTACTAATGGATATATCGACGATGTGTACGGGCACAAACAGCCCAAAGCGAAGCTTCGGTGGAAGCGACAAACACGGTTAGCGCTGATATAATTCGCTTTGGGAGAAAATCGACACTACGAAAATGAAGCACGTTCCACCCTGCTCAGCTCAAACCACTGCTTCAATTTAATAGCTTCTGTCTTGTAAATCTGGTCTGAAAAAAAGAGAAAAGGAATAATATGAATCAGAGGCTTTTAATTATCCTAAAAGGGGCTGCTTTTGATTTTTTTTTCATTTTTCAGTTGTTCCATATTTACCGGGATTCATTGTAATAAAAAAATAACTCACGTTTTTCGGAAAATCTCTGATATTTTTGTGAAAATCTCCGATAATCCGAGCAATCCGAAAAACCACTCAAAAATCCTCGACCTGTTTTTAGAACGACTGAATATCAACTACCTTTTCCTCTATTGGTTTCCAGTCAGTGTTTTTCGACTGAGTCACTGTTATTTCTCATTTTAAATAATAACTAATAAAATTAGAATCTTTCGTAAATAGAAAAATATAAACAAAATATTTTCTTTTGTGTTGGCAAAGTCTAGTCTCTTTCTTCCTAATAGAGGAAGCTTTGTAGCGAGGGAAATTTCTAGTTTCCAAAAATAGTTACCGTGAATATAAAAGTTTTGAAAAGAAAAATGTTAAAAATGTTAAAATAAAAAAAGTTCAAGTTAGACAAGCAGATAAATAAATATTATTAAATTATAGTCAGGTCAGAATTTGGATAAGTTTCTAAGGAAAAATGAAAATAAGGATGGAAAGAGTTTCCTGAGTGGATAGGACGTTTCTTTTCCTTCTTTTTACCACTTCGTCTAGCTCGCCTCGTTCTTCTTTCCTGATTCAGGAACGCGAGGGACGTCGATTGGTTCCTTGCGAATTACGGGCTCACTTGGAAATTCATGGCCGACAACTCAGACGGAAGAATGGAGCAATTAATGGGCGTCATGAGTCTTCTCGAGAAGCGTGCCGGACAATCTCCGTCTTAGGGTATTCGTCCCCCTCAATGGAATTCCCGTTTTCGAGAACGTGCTCGGACTCTTGAATCCAATGTACGTAAGATCCTGGTCCGATATCCCGAGCAGGAAATATCGATCGCTGCCCTTTTCTTTCCTCCTGAAAGCAATAAGTTTTATCATAATTTTGTGAGGGTATCAAAGTTCTGTTTGGTAGTGATTCTTTCTCAAATTTTTTCTTAAACTAGAATCCGCATTATACTAAAAAAGTATAATTGCAATAATTGAGCTTTATTTAGAAATTATTTTTCAATCAAGTATCCATTACACAAGGGAAGTTTTTTTTTTAAATTCTGACTGCTACGTCGAGTCGTTGACCGAATGAGAGAATGTTTATTAGCTCGAAGTAAATATTCAAGCTGATTACTGGCAAGTCACTTCTATGCCGACGATCACGTACGTAAGTTTACATCAAGGTACGCTTGCACTAGTGTTCTCGAATACTAGAGAACACCTGGTAGCTAACGAACTACCTCTAGTAGCTTGACGTGCCTTAAAAAATATGTCGCTCGATAAACTTCGCAACGTGGAAAATATAAGTATAAGCGACAAGAGACCAGAAAAAAAGCTTCATGCAGATAAGAGTCATTAAAAATTTAGTGTTTTCTCTTTCAATATTGGTACAATCGATAATTGCTGTAAAATTAATTCTTTCTTTACCTTCTCGAGAAAATGCATAATTGATAAATCTCTTAAGTTGGAAATTTCCATTTTCTAAATACTTTTTGACTTTGAATTTATGCTGAGTTTAATTGATAAAAAATAATGCAATTTTGTAATAAAAATTGCATCGTTCTTTCAGTGCTGATACAATAAAACTTTTATTTCGAAAATTTATGACAGTAACCGCTGCGTAAAGTAAATTTTCTAATCCTAATGAAAGCCCTTTGGTTAGCACATAGCTCTTAAGACTTACGAGATAGTATTTATCCAAGGAACGATGTCGGTTAAGCGGTAACATCACGACACGACAAGTACGAAAGGGGAGTTTTCTGGGGTGAAAATAAGAGAGGCTTTCAACTTGCAGGCAGGAATTCCTCCCGGAGTCTTGCAGGATAAAGTCTGAGATTCAAGGCAAAGGAAACGTTTTCGAGGTCACCATGGTTATCAGGGAAGAGTTGGATTTAAGAATGGGGATGCTTAAGGGGATGAGAGATGTAAATCGGTTAAAGGGAAAAGGAGTCTTACCGTTTCCGCTATTTTTCCTTTGCTGGCGCACGCCACCTCAACACCGCGAATTGACTGGCTGATTCACTTGCAAATAAGATCGATTATATTGGATGTGAGTCGATTCTCAATTGGTTGAATTAGAATCTTCTTTTCCCTTTCTTTACTCTATCTCTCATATTTTTCCGTGCTTCCTTTCTTCTGTAATATCGAATATTAATTTACATAAATTAATAAAATTTTTCTTCAAGTCTCTGCAATTCGAATAATAAATACCGAATAATTTTAGGTTCTGATCGATGATTTCCGAAGCCTGATCCACATTCGCTCTTGTCCTATTTTTTCTCCTCTTTTACTTTTTTCTCCCCTTTTCTTTTTTCTCCTCTTTTCTTTTTTTCTCCTCTATCTCTCTCTTTTTATCTTCGTCTACCGTCTTTTTCTCAAGTAGCCTTATCCAAGCAGTCGTCTCTCGGTAAATGAAAATCCTGGAACAAGATTGATTAACCAGGATCACAGAGTCGTAATTCTCGTCGTGATCCGTCGTCCTCTGTGAAGGTAGTAATTGCTACAGGATGACATCGATCCCGGATGATTTTTAGAGATATTATGTAGTAACGATAAGACGACCTCAAACTCTTATCAAAGCGAAAAGAGGGAGCAGAGAGTCTTGCCAGAAGTGGATATGAGATAAGATGGTATTACGTAATGGATGAAACGGGTTCATTTAGTTTACAAAGGAGGATTTTATTCTTTATAACTGATATCTGCGAAAAAGGAGTGGAGGAAAAAAATTCACTGCCCAGTGCTTTTCATCCGTAACTAATCTTCTCATTTGTCAGCCTCTGTTATCCTATTTCAATCCCCTTATTTCAACGCATTTTGTCCTCTCTCTCCCCATTATCTCAAGGTCCCATCGATTCCCAATTCGATGACCCTTTGATCTCTTATGAGGGTACATTGTTTTATTTTTAAGTAGCTCGGGCACTCAACCTTTATTATCTCATTTTAATTAAAGTCTGATGAAGAGATATTTTTTATTGAATCGTTTAAATTAGAGTGCTTCAAGATTGGCTTATTTTTAATTTAAAACTTTTATTTGCGCAATTAATATTTGGAAGAAACACCATGAAATATTTTCGAAACATTTGTCATACTCTAAAAGAGAAAGAATTACTCTGAACATATAATCCTAGCTTCCATTATACTACAAATTATCGTGACCAACACGGGTCGTGGAATAACAACCTTCGTCTCTCTGAACTCAAACCGCAGACACTGGATTTACATGACAGGACAGATAATACGGGAATGAACGGTGAAAGAGGCAAATTTCGATAAAATGGCGAACCAGGCTCGAATAACTGAGGCACAATGTGACATTGGATCATATATTTCACGCATCACTAAATGGGATTTCAAGTATAGGTAATTTTTAATCAAGGGAAAAAGAGAGAATTTCAATAGACTATTCGAAATTAATTTCGAGCTTGACCATAAATAAATAATACGTTATTACAGTTCATTTCCACTGTAATCATTATAATTCGATTTTCGAATAGCAGGCTTTACTGATGGAAAAGGGAGCTATATATTGACTCCTACTACTTGTTTAGTTAGTGAAGCTATACAGAGAGAAGCTTCACAATATCTCAGCCACGAAGAATTTTTTATAAAAGTAATAATTGAAGTTTTTTTAAAAGCTATTGAAAAGAACATTAAGAATGTTTTATCCTTTCTAGAGAATATTATGATTTGCAAAGTGATGAGATGGATGTTTCGGTAGCAAGGGCGTAATCTCGATCGAGTTGAACCAATGATTAGCGTGTAATCGAATAAGGCCGAGCGATCGTCGATTAGCGATAACTGATAGGCATTCTACTACATAGCCGATAAATTGGTACACATGCGCCGTTCCAATTCTCTTGAACGCTTCAAATCATCCGGTCTGAATATCGATCTGAACCTTAGTTCTCGAAATTGCTTTATATGGAATTTAATTAATTTAATTTAATTTTACTTTACTGAATTTAGTTAAGACTCCATCTTACGATGCTATAATACGGATATTTCTAATCACGTGTGAATATTCTCCTGTTATGATAAACACACTCTCGCGATTATGGATCAAGATATTGAAGGATTAGTTAGAACATTTCAGTAGAAAGGGACAGATTTAAACCAGACGGATTACAAGTCCGGGTGTTGGAGCCAAGTCCTAATCTAAAAATTCCATTTCTTCATTTTACTCAACAAATATTAAATTTGGAATTTTTTCCCTGGGTAGAATTAATCAATTTTTAACTAGAATTATGCCTACAGAGCGAGAAAATATCTAATTCAAGTATTTTTTAAGTAAAATGAAAATATTCAATTTTGAAGGTAGATTTTGAATTCCTCATTTTGTGCAAAAATTATCGAATCTAAATATTTGTGCGCTCTGTACGCAGTCTAATATTTGAAGAAAGATTAGCGCTACAGCGCGAAAAAATATTTATCTATAGAAAATTATATATAATTTTCGTTGAGTAAAATGGAGAATGGAATTTTAAGCTTAACACTCGGGTCCACGCCCTATCTTTGTTAAAGCATATATCACATATTATGTGCAGAATCTTAGGTAGCACCAAAATGAATAAAAAATATACGTACCACATAATTATGACCACGAAACTGAGGTCAAAGTGTTGTCTGCTTATATGACCCTCGCCATCTTGGAACCCCCTGGAAGAGCACCATAGAGTGTCGTAAAGGCGAAGGCGTCCGTTCCTGCGGTGGTATGCATTATGGCCATTACGCTGTGTCATACAAATACAAAGACACATAAGTCTCTCCACACTCTTGGGTGTGAATGCCGCAACAACATGTGTTTATCTTTGCGCGTTATTCTTATGGCCACATTTTCTCTGTGTGCAGGTGTTGCGAAAGGTTCTCCTGGGTCTGTGGGGGAGAATTAGTTTAGGCGATATAATACTTTAGGGAGACGTTCGCAAAAACTTTAAATGAAACGAAATTCGTCTGAAAGTTTTAAGTACAATCCACGAAAAGAGAGAAAACAGTAAATTTCAATTTTCAGCCTAATTCATGCAAATTTTCATTACGAGTTCTCCTAGGTGCTTCAGGGAAGATTAGGTGAATTTTTAATCTAATGAAATATTGATAGTCTGATTTTTTATTATTTTATTATATCTTTTTATCACAAATCTTTTATCGTCTTCAAAATCTCTTTTTTTTTATCGTTTCTGTGAAAAGTTAGCTAATTTTATAAAAAAATCTTCTTTTTTTTAGAGAATTAGGTAGATTTTTTATTAATTCAGAAAGTTGTGCAAAGGAAAGATGAAAAAAGGAGAAAAGTGAAATGAGTTGTACCGAGGATTGCAGAATTCCTTTTCCGTGAAGCATTCTCAGAATCTTGTTTAGGGAAAAAGAATAATAGGGAAAAAGATGGAGAATGACGAGGCTCGTAGGACCAGGAATAATTCATAGATCGCGTTAAGCAACCAAAAATACACGTACCTTGAAACTCGGAAAAGAATCAGATGAAAGCAAGGTGGATGAAAATTATCCTTGTTTTTCCCTCGAGACAGGTGCGGTTGGATGACGTTTGGTTACCAACGTTTTGCGTTGGTAGGTTTGGAAAGTTAAATTCAAAAAGGTGCGAAAGACCTGCGAGGTTTTCTCTGTAACTCGTAAGTTGTTAGTGTAGTTGGCATTGACTGAAATAGCGTCCTGGGGGTTTAACTTTTCTTCGAATCTGCTCTAACTTCCATAAAATCTCGTGAAAATATTTTTCCAGCGCTTCCACTCTTCTGAAAACGTTAAAAAATCAGTGCATTATGATTTGGAAGTAAACAAAAAAATCCTAGAAAATTTCTAAAAATATACTAACTTCTCACATTGTAATTGTTAAACTTTCACATTGTGAAAGTAAAAAATTCTAGCTTCAAAGATTGAACCATTTTCTACTCTAATAGATTAAAATAATAGTAAAAAATATAAAATTCAATTTGAGTTATTATTTTAGAAATGTTCCACACATGAGTTAAAATATTTTAATGAATTGTGCAGAAAAAGTTGGTCCAACCTTTGTTTTCTCTCACTTTTTCCATTCTTTCATGAAGCCTTTGTCCATGTAACTGCATGTAATTTTAATTTGTTCAAAGACTGAAATAATTAATAACTTTGTACGTTACAAAATTTTTTTCGTATTCTTTAAACCAGTTGAGTTTTGAAAATAAACATTTTTTATATGAGCAAAAACTGGTTTGACTTTTCTCATTTCGAAATGTTAAGAATGAGTGTACAATTTATTTTAAATGACTTTTCCAAAGTAAAATCAGGGCTTTGAATTTACAATTGGAAGTGCAGTCTGCCATGTAAATTGCTATGCTGCAAGAAAATAGGATTTCCCTTAAATCCACTTACTACGTAAATGCAATTTAAACTCAACAGAAATAACATCATTCTCAGATTTTAATAAACGTTAATAAGTTCATTACTCTGCTTTGGTAAACTCGGGTAAATACCTGTTACATTACATCGTGAACACCGCCATTCATCGTGGACATGGCCATTATTTCGGGTCGCCACGCGCACTCCCTCTAATACTCCTTCCACTGTTTTTCCTCCGCTTTCCTAAAACGTCTCGTACATTCGTATAATTTCTCGAGCTTTGTGCAACTTCGTTTGTGATAAAAATTTCACATTGTTATAATTATTGTAGAAATCTATAAAAAGAAAATATAAATTACTGTCGAGTTGAGTTAAAAGTTAAAAATAATTGAATTATTCTAAAAACGTTAAGGGCGTTGGAACCAACAAGTGTTAAGCTCAAAATTCAATTCTCCATTTTACTCAACGAAAATTATAGATAAATATTTTTTTGCTCTGTAGCACTAATCTTTTTTCAACTATAAGACTGCGTGCAGAGCAAAAAGAAATTTAATTTCGATAATTTTTACACAAAATGAGGAATTCAAAATCTAACTTTAAAATTAAATATTTTCATTTTATTTACGAAATATTTTAATTAGATATTTTTTCGCTCCGTGCGCATAATTTTAATTAAAAATTGATTAATTCTACAGAGTGAAAAAATTCCAATTTTAATATTTGTTAAGCAAAATGATGAAATCGAGTTTTTAGATTGGAGCTTGGTTCGAAAACCCTTAAATTCTTAAAAAACAAAATACCCCTGTGAAAATGTACCCAGATTAGTTCATACTATAATTAGGCGTCAATATGTGCCCAACTAGGTAGCCCAAATAAAAAAAAATTAAAACGATTCAATTGTTTCCATTATATGATTAAATAAATGCAAAGTGTGATAAATACTGCACATTTTTCAATAATTCATATTCCTGAATAATTAGATTTAAGATTTGATACCGATTTGTTCATTGTTAAATATATTTAACTATAATTAATCTATAATTTATTCATTTGTTAAATACATCGATTCTTTCATATGTACCCAGTGTGCAAAAAATTGAAAGACGTTTTTAAAACGTTCTAAAAACGTCTTTCAATTTTTTGCCCCCTGGGTAAAGACTGGGTAGAAAAAATATTGCCCAACTTGGGCCCAACTAGTTTCCCCTAATATGGGTTTTAGTTGCTATATGTGTTACAATCAAAAATGGCCTCACTTAGAGATCCCAGTTAGGCCCCAGTCGATTTTTCCACACAGGTCGCTCTCAAAATGAAAGTATTAAAAAATCTAGAGGTTTTCAGCTTACCAATTGGTAAATTTTGGATTTAGATCCTCCTTCTCTTACTCCTCTTCATCTTTAAACCCATTGTGGTCTCTTGCTGATTCTCACCACACGCGATGGGAGCAGTGGCGAACCGTTCTGTAACCTGGGGAACGCGATTTGAAATTCAACGATGCTGGACATTAACTGCATGGTCCACCACCGCTGCTGTTACGGCTGCAGCTGCGACTGCGGACACCAGAAAGTAAGGAGAAAGCTCGGATATGCATACTATACAGGTGTCTCCGCTTACTTACGTAATATCGACTTCGTTCATATGTACATCCCTTCATGTATTTCTCCTCTTCACCACTCAGGACTCTGAAACAAAAGTTGCAAATCTTTTATTTTTAACCATTTACTATATATAGTCGCTGATTCTTTTACTTAATCTCTTGAGAGGATTACTTCTACTTGGTTTATTATGTGCAAAATTCTCTTCAGAGTCTAAATAATAATTTCTCTGGGTATTAACAAAAGAAGCTATTATTAGTAGTACTATTGCTATTATTATTATTCTTACTATTACTATTATTATTACTATTATAAAAATTAAGTTAAAGTTCTATATAAGTACTTGTTCCGCTTAACAAAGCACAATTTGTTTCTCGGGTGGAGAATAAATTTACCAGAAATGTGTAAATGGCGCGGGAAATAAATGTTTTCATCTCTCAAAGTGAATAAAGCCATCAGAAGTTAATTCACTGAGAATAGGAAAATCAAGACACAGTTCACACTTTGGTAGGAAGTGTGCATTCCGTTTATTCTACGTAGCTCTGAAAGGCTTCCGGGTTTCTACCACATCCTGAGTGGGAAACGAGGTACTTCCGGTGCTTCCGTGGACAAAGTTGTATCGCGACGGTACACCTCGGCCTGCCAGGAGAAGGTCAAAAGGTAATAACCGTTAGGCACACATGCTGACCAGCTCATGAAATATCCGAGGTCATATCTCGACGGCAACCTGTAAAGAAAAAAAATTGTTTAAAAATCTACTTCCGGTCTAGTACCTATTAGCGACTATCTTAGAAACTTGAAACATATAAGCTTTAATGATAAACTATTAGTAATTATTTTTCATATAAATACACGAAAAAGAAAACGGTACTTTGAAAAACTTTAGATTTAAAGCACTCTCAAATTCAGTACATGTTTTAAAAATTATGAGCAGCAGTTAAGCACCTTTTTCAATGTGAAAACACTCATGAAAAAAGTCTTTGACATTTTGTACGTTTAATCCTGAATCTCGTTAACATTTTAAGTCAGTGTACAGCAATTTACTTGGGGACTGATATTCTATTATAAAAGGTGAATTAATTAATGGCGACGAATGAAAGGAAAAAATTAAGGGCCAACACCCTTTTAGCTTTTATTTTTGAATTTAATCTCTACTTTAATAGTACGCTAATGGTGACCTTTTGCACGTTACCAGTGAATATCATCATACATACAATTGCGGGTAGTTTTCAAGTGGGTAAAGTTTAATTTTTTCGCAACAAAACAAAAGAGTGTACAAGAAGTTGACCCCATATTCATTTCGCGCCTCAGGAATTCTAAGCACTAGTTCAGCAAACTTTTCCTCGTAATAGTCGTAATACGCAATCCGGATTCGACCAGCTACAAAAAGTGCCGCTTTAAAATTGGTAACTGGTAGCAACTACGAGTTTACTTTTCATTGTTGTGTTTCCTGAATTAAAGTCAATATAATATGTGCAATTTACTGCAATTCGCACAAAGCTCGTGTACCTGTTGATGGAGTGGCCCTAGATGGCAGAAAAATGGAACGAAATTACAACTGCTGCTCTTATATAAATTGCAATTGATCCTTCTTAAATTGTGTTTCCGTGAGGAGATAAGAGTTTGATTCTAGTATGTGTTATTCTCCGTAAAAGTTGCGAAATTGTCTTTTACACATCGGATAAATAGACGACGCGTTAGGAAAGAGAAAAAGCAAGAGAAGCAGCCGTGAGCAGGAAAATAAGTTAATAAGTGAATCGAAAGATTACTACTGCGGACGAGGTACGTGCGCACAGGAACGATACGAGTTTCGCGAACTATCCGCGGCCTTCTGGAACTGACTGCAGCATTATTGCCCAAGTTTGAAACATCCTTGCAGCCTCTAGCTTGTGTTACGTATCTTTCTATCGCTCGCACTCACCCCTTGCACACCCTTTGTCCTATCTCGATTTTCCGTCTGTCCTCGATGACCAAACTTTCTTCGTTTATTGGCATATGCCGGCCGCGGTCCCGCATTACGAAGATAAATCTTTGAAGATCCCAGACGTGTCGTAACCACATGTTCTCTTCTCTTCCGCGTACCGCTCTTGTCTGTTAGAATTTCAAGATCCCAGTTCAACAATGATATATACGGGCCATTTCGGGCAAAATCTGCATAGAAAGGACAGAGAGAAGAGATTCCAATGAAACATTTTATCATCATATATGCATATATACTAAATCTAACTTCCGCCATAAACTTCCGGATCTTTGCGGAAAGAGGATATCATTTAAGGCTACCTTTTGTAAAATCTTTCGTATTTTGTAATACTAGCAAAAATACACAATGCAGTGCGCTAGCATTCATGTACATTTTTATACCATCAACTTCAATATTTGAAAATATCAGACGGAAATAATTTTCCTTGTAAGTCCTCGACATTCTTGAAAATTCTTTAGAAATCGTGGAAATCCTTCGAAATCTTCTGAATACTGTTAAATTGACAAAACTGTCTAACTGAAATGTGTACTAATAAATTGTCTTGATGACAAAAAATGGAAATGTTATTTTTAATAACGTTTTGCTTGCAAAATTTTTGTAATTTATCCAAGGTATGAAAGTTATTGATCTCATGAAATTCTTAAAATCTCTGTTCATATAATATTTATGCAAATACTATTACATTGTAATAAACAGAGATTAAGGATTTTGAATCCAAGTGTTAAGCTGAAAATTCCATTCTCCATTTTACTCAAGGAAAATTATAGATAAATATTTTTTCGCACTGTAGCGCTAATCTTTCTTCAAATATAAAACTGTATACAGAGCGAAAAAATATTTAATCTCGATACTTTTTGCATAAAACGGAGAACTTAAAATCTAACTTCAAAATTGAATATTATTATTATTTTATACTTTAAAAATATTAGAATTAGATATTTTATCGCTCTGTATGTATAATTCTAGTTAAAAATTGATTAATTCCACGGAGGGAAAAAATTCCAAATTTAATATTTATTGAGTAAAATGAAGAAATCGAATTTTTAGATTAGAACTTGGCTCCAACACCCTTAAAGTATTTATGCCTACTAAATGATATTAATTTTGCAACTTCGAGTGAGCATATTGAGTAATAATAATAACAATAAGAAATAGCAAATATGTCGTCGAGTACCTATAATAATGAGGATATAACGATTACAGCAAAAACAATACATGCTCATCTCTGTTGAATGAAAATCATGAAGCAAATAAAATTGCAGCTCAGTTCAAAAGTCGAAACTTAAAAGATGCATTTAAAACTTGAAACCGCAATCGTTACATGGAAAGCAATGGAACAATATTTTCTCAGTGCAGAACTGCATCAAATACCAATTTTCTTGTTGACTAATATCTATGTAATATAGTATTATTGCGTGTGCAAAACTGTTTTTTTTTCTTACTCAGCATCATTGTTCAAATGTATAAAAATTGTCGAGAAAAACATCCGGTCAGGGATTTTCCATTACAACTATGATTTATAAATTAAAATGCTTGATAAATAGATTAAAAATTGATAAGATTAAAATTATCACAATACCTTTTGTTAATATTACCACGAATTTAAGTTTAGATTCAATGACGACACTTACATTCTTCGCGATCATTCAACTGGTGTTATTGTTTAGAAGCTCCTCGTTTTAAAGATTTCTCAAGGTTCCTTAAATGTCTCGAATACAATATACAACATAACTCACATAAATTACTGTTTATCAATACATGTAAATCTAATTAAACTTACCACATGTGGATTTATTGGATTTTTTTGAATGCTAGATAAGTTCCTGTATAAATTTTCCAGCTGGGTTTTCCTCGCAATTTCAGCAAGATTTTGTTTCACAGAAACTGACGAAGGTAGATCCTCTTTCTGCAAGACAAATGATTTTTTTATTATTTACTGAATAGAGATGCATATTTTTAGATTAGGTTACCGTTAAGCAGACGTGGATGAATGAACTCACAGATTCTTAAATCACTCATTCATTACTTTTCTAAACTAGTTCCTAATACAAGCGAATCTTTGTGATTTTGTGTGAATCACTGAACGTGTTCTTGAATTCCCCACTTGTTCGCCGCTTCGACATTGACGCACATCCGTATATATAAAGGTCCGGTTTCGACTTCCATTGGACAGTATACTTAACTAGTCGAAGGAAGACCTGTGTCGATTAATAATTTTAATTTCATACAACTTCTTTTACAAAAATGGATACCACGCGATTTGCGACAGTGTGCTTGTGTTTACTAGCAGCTTACGTTTACGGTAAATCAATTTTTGGTACTTTAACGTCATTAAATTATATTATATCATCATTATATTATATTTCATATTTATAATTCAAACAACATAATTTTATGGAAATATAGGTAAAACAATTTAAGATTAGCATAACAAATCTAACTTGTAAAACATTAAGTAATAGTGTTCTACTTATTTTAATTGCTGGTTGTCAGATCTTGATTTTACGACCTTTAAGTACATAATCAATAACAGTTACCTCGAATAAAAAACTATTTATGCAGTATATTTTATTACACAATAAATTGTAATTTATTTTATAAATGCATGTAAAGTTTGACGGGAAAAAAAATGAAAGATCCTTTGAGAATGTAAAAATAACAGGAAAGGAGATCTGAGAGATTCTAGATAATGAAATCATAGTAAAATGTGAAAAAGCAGTCCTATTAAAAAAGAAGTTAAAAACTGTTTGTTCACTTTTGAACATAAAAGAGTAATAAAAAAAGTTTTATTGTCCGTTGAGTCTTCTGTAGGAAAAATTTCGTTTTTATTCTGTATTCACTTTTACTACTTTACTTTAAAGGCACTTTTATGATGAAATCCTTATATTATCAAAACTAATATTATAATACTCGTAATCTCGGATCCTTCATCAGAATCGATAATGTATGACGGTCAAGGCTGTAGAATCTCATTATTATTACGTCAATGCACTCTTGTCTCTCGCGATAATTGAAATTTCTTATGAAAACTACACGTCATTATAGCACAGTTCATTTACTTTGAATTTACTATCTTATTTTTAATCACACTTTAATAATAATTTCAATTTTATTGATAATTTCATCAAACTTTTCAAATGAAAAATTTCTGTTTTCGAACTCGAAAATTTCCACATCCGAATTTCCATATTTTCAAGATTAAATACAATTATCAAAGTTTTCTTTAAAAAAAAAAAAACAGAACTGTATAATAAAATTGAAAAATTCTAATTCATTTCCTGCTCTTCTAAAAAGCAGTTCGCCTTTATTTTTCATTTAACAAGTTCAAAAAGTTTTATTATTTAAATTTAAAAATCATCATGAATAGTCTACCTTTAAGAAATTATTACAGATTTAAAATTTCAATGTATTACGTGCGACCTGCTTCTCGCATATGAATTATAACACCTACGGATTGTCTCCTTACACGCCTTAAACCTTGAAAATTTCACATGTGGATTTCATCAATTTATTTTTTGTCCTTCACGGTCTCACTTCACACAAATCATGTAAATATGAATCGACACTAAAAATATTATAATTTGACACATGAAAATTGAAAAACAATGTTAAGAAAAAAATGTTATTCAATTTGAAATATAACAAATTATTACTTTGAAATTGCAATTACAAGATTGCAAAAGTAATTTTTATTTTATTAATAGAAACAAGCAGCGTAATTGCTGATAAATACTATAGATTTAATTCCAATTAACAAACTCTAGAGTAAATTATGATAAACAATGAATAATAAATTAAAAAACTGTCGATCACCTGTCTTGACTTGTGTAAGTTTTCAAAACACGTCTTCGACCGGATACATTCTTATATTTTAAAAATCCTGCATTTTACTATAGTGCAGTGATCGAGCCTGATAAGAATCCGGTTTGATGATGTTCTTTGCTATTTTGATCTCTGCTCTCAGGCATTTCTATCGCAAGTTCAAGGATAAATATCTGGAAGTTCCTTTCTTTCTTTCTCAAACTAGATTTTAATATTCAGAAATAGATGTAAAACTCGAAAATTAGCATACTCGAAGTATTTTTGATAATGAACTCAACATTTATTTTTCATTTTAAAAATTAAATCACGTTTAATATGTGATTATCAATTTTTTTTCGTTACCATATTTATTCTAAAGTAAGATAATGAATTCCAAGTTTCCAATTGTATTTTGATTAGATGACTTTAATATTTGTGCAGAATTTTAATATCGAATTATACATATGTATTAGGGTAGTCCTTAATAGGAATATTTTCGAATTTCTTTGCTCCCAGGGGCTCAAATGCTTCCAAATAGATAAAAAAAAATTCTCTGAAAGTTTGAGCTCTTAATATTAACTTTAAGATAGTCCGCACTCCAACCTAAGATTCTTATGGAAATAACATGGGAAAAATTTCATTTGTTTTTTAGAATTTTCTAACTCAGCGAAAAATGAATCAAAAGCAATAATTCGCTTCATATTTTATGGGAAATTTGACGTTCTACAAAAAAGGTCTCTTATGATTTTTCGCTAAATCTATTGGCTTAAGAGTTATTCGAGCTTAAATTTTAATTATTATATAATTATTAATATTATCAAGTATAATTATTAAGTAAATACTTATTTTATAAAATATATCAAATTTTTATTTATGATCAAAAAAAGAAAATACAATGTTATTCTTGGAATTGAGATAAATTTGTGTGATTTTTGAATTAATGAAACAAATATTTTTCTGATATTCAAGATAAAAAAATGAAAGTACAGGTAAAATATGATACTATTTGGATAATTAGCCTTAATCCATTTTCATATTTTCCATATTGCAAATTTGATATATTTTATAAAATAAGTATTTACTTAATAATTATACTTGATAATATTAATAATTATATAATAATTAAACTTTGAGCTCGAATAACTCTTAAGCCAATAGATTTAGCGGAAAATCATAAGAGACCTTTTTTGTAGAACGTCAAATTTCCAGTAAAATATAAAGCGAATTACTGCTTTTGATTCATTTGTCGCTGAGTTAGAAAATTCTAAAAAACAAATGGAATTTTTCCCATGTTATTTCCATAAGAAACTTAGGTTGAAGAGCGGACTATCTTAAAGTTAAAATTAAGAGCTCAAACTTTCAGAGAATTTTTTTTTTATCTATTTGGAAGCTTTTGAACCCCTGGGAGCAAAGAAATTCGAAAATATCCCTATTAAGGACCACCCTAATATGTATATCATTTTTAAAATATCGCTCCAAGGATATTTATGAGATATCAATAATCTAATACGTAAAATAAAAGTTTGTATCAATTAAAACGCTTTCAAAAGTACATTTTAAAACCTTTTTTAAATATTTTTCCCATTTTGTACAAAAATCCTTTCTACTGTCTAGTTGAATTATTATCATAAAGAAGCATTTATAATAGCTTTTTTGTTAATTTTCATTGAAGGTCAGGTGCAGCCATCGAATCAAGGAGAGGGAGTATCTCAAACTTGTCTAGGATGCATTTGTGAGGCATCATCTGGATGTAATACAACTCTTGGATGCAATGGAGATGTTTGTGGACCTTTTCGCATAACTTGGGCTTACTGGGCAGATGGTGGCAAGCCAACTCTAGATGGTCGAAGTGATTCTAACGACGGTAATTTTTATTTTCAAAACATATATATAAATAAATAAATATATTTTAAAAAGAATAAATATAATAATTTTCGCCTTTTTCCAGCTTATGCAAAATGTGTCACCGATGCTTTCTGCGCTGCCAAGGCAGTTCAAGGCTATATGGCTAAATACGGACAGGTGAGTTCCGATGTGGATACAACCGATAAAATTATAATGAAGTGGAATAACAAATGCTATTTGTCGGGAATATAACATAAAATAATTTTTTCAGGACTGTAATGGTGATGGTAGAATCGATTGTGACGATTTCGCGAGAATTCATCGCCATGGCGGATACGGATGCTCTGCAAATTTAGATCCTGCCTACGAAACTCCATACAAACTCTGCATGAACACTTTTGCTGGCAAATGATAACTTCTGAACAATGAAGTAAAGAATGTCATTTTTTTGAATGCATCTTTCATCTAAAATTAAGTTTCAAAATTTGTGGATCACTTCCAATCTAGAGTTTCTTCATTCGCAAAATTTCAGTGAAAATTAATTTAGCATCTTTAATATTAAGATATAAAGTTTAAATCATGTTAAGAATTTTTGTACAAAATGGGAAAAATATTTAAAGAAGATTTTAAATATGTTCTTGTTTATTTTGAAAACTTTCATTTCAAACTTTTTCCTTAAAACTTTTATTTTACGTATATATTAGATAATAAACAAAAGAGTTAAGGGTGTTGGAGCCAAATTCTAATCTAAACATTCTATTTTTTCATTTTACTCAACAAATATTCAATTTGGAATTTTTTCCCTCTGTAGAATTAATCAATTTTTAACTAGAATTATGCGTACAGAACGATAAAATATCTAATACAAATGTTTTTTAAGTGAAACGAAAATATTGAATTTTAAAGGTAGATTTTGAATTCCTCGTTTTATGCAAAAAGCAACAAAATTTAATATTTTTTCGCTCTGTATGCAGTCTTATATTTGAAAAGAGATTAGTGCTACAGAGCGAAAAAATATTTATCAACAATTTTCGTTGAGTAAAATGGAGAATGGACTTCTGAGCTTAACTCTTGGGTCCAACGCCCTTAATTTAAATTATAAAATTGAAAATTGTTTCTCTAGACATCCGGGATACTAGTTTTAAAAAAGCGCAAATAAGGTATGAATTTATTTAAACATAAAATTCTGTTTGGGATCTCTGAAAGGTATATAAAATTCATAGCTCAAAGGGCTCGTAATGATATCAAACTTTAAAAGCAAAGAGTAGGAATTCATTTTAGTTTTTCATCCGTTCGACGGATCTTTGTAGGGCGACTTCCACCTTTTAAAATTTTACCCCCTACCCCTGATTTTATCACTTTCGAGAATATAGAGGGCAGTGCTAAGATGAGACGTGGTCAGTTAGCAAGAATCGATAAAGTATAGTGGAACGAGATCAAACTTGTAATCCGCGAAAGCGAGAAAGCTCCAAAGAAAATGAGTGAGATGAGAAAAAAAAAAGGATGGATAAAGGGGTGGAGAAGATAGAGAAGCGGTGTTACACTCGACAATTTTTCATAATTAAAGCGGATTAAAACTGGGCGAAGCAGGCGTAAATGAATTTGAATTTTCAAACTACTCACCTACACGCTCCAATCCCTTGTCCCTTGACTTCCTCTTCACAAATATGGACTTTTTTTTTCGTGGCCAACGGGAAAGGCGACAAGGGAACGCGCACGTTATATTCGCCAAAGAGCTTGTCTTCTGGCGTTTATTTCCCAAGAGCAACATATTCTCACCAGATTTCATCCGCTTGCTCGTCTCATCGCGTCTAGTACAACCAACGTTCTTCAAAACAAAAAAAAATCATACGCGAACATCAGCGATCATGTATAATAATTGGACTATTATTTCTTACATTTTTTTGACACGTCAGAGATAAAAGTTGAAAAGGATTTGCGATTCTGTTTTAAAATATTTATTTTGATAACTACAAAACCTTTCTCTTATTTCTGAGCGTTTATTTATTTTATTGATTCAAACTTCATCCGGTTTCTGTAAGCATTTCTTGCTCAAAATCCTCCGAATGAACTGAAACAACGAAAATAGATTTTATTTCAATTGGAAATTACCATCTTCTGTATCCTGCTTACTTTCTGTGTCCTCGGAGGAAGAAACTATCAATGGAAAATTTGCGCTTTGAGTGAGGTGAAGCAAAAGTCTTGTATTTTCATTTGTTCTTTTCTGGCGTTTGTTGAATTTCCGTAGTTCTACATCCATGATATTTCTTCTTGCGATGCCCTCTAAAAGTATATGTTGCCACTGAAATGCGTACTTGTGAGGATGCCGGTGCATCGAGGATAAAGCTTCCGCTTGAACTTCCATGAAGTTGTAGATAATCTCCTCCTCTGGAGTGCTGAATTGTACCTACAAGAAAATAATGGGACCTTGAGTAACTGCGCTGCGAAGTTGGACAATAAATCCTACAGTAAGATGCGGAATGTAACGATTTGTCGAGATTACAAGCCACTGGAAAACTACTCTAGTAATATTTGACGAAGATGAGTTTTCAGGATTGAAGTTGGATTTATATAGAAATTATTTGTTCACATTATTCTTTTTTAAACGAACGAGCTATAATCGTTCAAAAACGTTTCTTTCGTTAAATTATTAAAATTATTATTTATCAGGAAATATAAATTTTTTAGTAATTGGGAAAAGGGGTTTGAAAGACAGAGTTAGAAAATAGGCCGAGAAGAGAGAGTTAAAAATATAAAAATGGGTTGAAAATTAGATGGGAAAAGGGTTTTGGAAAGGTAGAGTATTTTTTTAATTTTTAATTTTACTTCATAATGTAAATTTTTTTTAAGTTTTTAGAAAAAAAATTATTCTATCTTAACTTTTCTAAATTAATAAAAAGAAAAGTCCTGACTTATAAAATACCTCTTCAGAAGTTTTAACTTCCTTCGTAGGTTGCTCGAGTTTTTCTTCAGGGACAGGCGAGGGTGGAAGTTTTCTTTGCTGTTGTTTATAATACTGTTTGGGGAGTAGAAAAGCAGCCGTATCCTCGAAAATTTTATCTTGAAGTTGCATAATTTTCTTCAGTTTTTGCTTCTTTGCTTCTGCTTCTTTCGCCATTTTTAAAACCGGAGCCCGACGTCTCTCCAGTTCTTCTTTTCTCAAACCCTTTTTCTCGAGGATGATGCGCTGCATACGCTTTAATTCCATCGAAGTCCATCGCCTTCTCGCAGCTTCCATAAAGTCCGTCGGCATCTGAGTCTACAGAACACAATTTTTGTACTAGATTGTTCACAAAAGAATTTATTTATTTATTGGCTTTATATAAAGTCAACGAGTTTCGTATATTTTATTTTTGTTTGAAATAAATATAAAAAGCAATATGAATGCTTTATTTAAATCTTACTGAAAGGATTTTTTACTTTATTTCAAGTACCTTTGCTGACGAGTTGATTTTCAAAGCTGCTTCTTGCATTTCTGCTTTGAGTTTTTCCTCAGCTTCTTCGATTTTTTTTGCGTTTTCCAATTGCGATATTCTTTTATTTCCTGGAATGTTTTCTACATTTGTTTCGCTCCACTGTTTTTGCCAAGTTTCAAATTTCCGCATCTGCATTATTTTTTAAATATAAATATATATAATATTTCTATTGAATTATAATAAATTAATTCAATAGGATTTAAGTGAAAATCGCCACTTCTTAATATTAACTAATAAATATACAAAATTTATGGTAAAGAAAAAGGTAGAGAAAACTTTAATTGCTTACTTACGCCGTTAACTGTACGATTAATAAAATTTTGCATCCATTGCTCATTTTCCTCAAAGTCGAGTATTTTAGGTGGAGTTGAAAGTACTCTAAGGGCGCCATTAAAATCACAAAAAGCGATGCATTGAGGATTAAGTGGTAGCTGGTGGTTATAAATTCCGTTAATAATTCCTCCTGACACACTTTGCGTAAAACTTGGCTCAGTACACTTTATGGAGAAATTCCAAACTTCTATGGTACCATCCGAACGTGCGACTACTAATGCAGAAGCGCAATAGTTACTCCATGAACATGACGTATACCTACATCAATTTTTATAATTTAAATAATAATTTTTTTCATTTGCATTCTCAAAAATTATAACTTTCTTCCACTGAAAATAACTCGTTTCCAGTTATATAATATTGTTTAGCATTCAATATAATTAGAGTATACTCAAGCATTAATTGAAAATTTAAGTTATTATCATCGTTATAACAGTGTTTCATACATTTCATTGTTAATTTCTTGTGTTATAAATTCGTGATATTACACGTATTATAATCCGGTAAATAAATTACAGATTTATTGGGATTTAATATTTTAATTAAATATACCATCAAAATTCAACATTGAAAATACTGCCATGTAAACATATTTACAAGTTGAAACCTATACATTTTATTTTAATAATCAAAGTAAAAATTATTTTGAATTGTTTTAATTTAAAGAAACTTTTTATTTAATAAATTCAAAAAGAATTTCCTTGAATTAAAGAAACTGTTTTCTGTGTGTATCACCCGAAAATTCAATATTGATGATCGCTACCTCTGTTAAATTTCAATGTTTTGGATTCATGAGAGATCATTATTGTAAGAATTATGAAACGTATTTACTCTTTTCTTAAGAATATATAGTAATATATTTCCATAATTACCTATATTCAGATTTCCTCCAAAAGAATGGTCGGTGGAAATTTTCGGTCCAGAGAGCAAAGATCCTCCCACCCACGGTCATGATAAGGTCAGAAATAAACTCTGATCTTACAGCATGAGTAACTGGACCATCATGGATTATATTTAACCATGTCCATTTACTAGATTCTCGATTGACCAGTTGACCAGTTGCGAAATCGTAACCTTCCCAAGTTATAATCCCACATTCACCTCCGATTGTCCCTAAAATATATTCAAGGTATTTCTAAAGGTTTTGAAAGGCTATCATTTCATACATAATTGACTGCTTTTATAACTTTTCCAATTATTCATAAGAAGAAATAATTACCGATAAAAATTTTTGGTAACATCTCATTAGCTGGTTTCTTTCCAGTATGCTTGTAATATCTTCGAACAGAGAGGTCGTTATGATTTTCTGGGAAGGGTTTAGTCTGCTCAACGGAAATTTTAGGGCTGAAAATGTTCATCGTTATTATGACTGCTCGACGATTACTCTCTGGATATTGTACAAGCAAAATGTAATTCGGTTGAATTAAGCCATCCAATTCCTTATACGGAGAAATTGATTCAAGCAAAACATCTGGTCTTGGTACTTTTCCTTTGTCCTTTCTAAGATTAAAAGTTGTGCTTTTTCCTGTTGCAGGTTCCCAGCTTAAAAAATTAAATTGCCTTATTGTAACTTTTATTCATTTCATAATCGTATAATTGAATGTTTATTTTGGATTAAAATTTTCTTCAAATATTACTTAGCAGTACCAACTTTAGGTCCCAAAATGCGATCGTTCCATCCTCACTTGCAGTTAAGAATTGCAAGCTTAAATCTTCAGGATTTGTGTCCTCTGGAAGACTTATAATCTTTCCGTCTTTCCCTACTTTATTGTAAGCCGGTACCCATGCAATTTGCGTAATTCGTCCTTTTTGGCTAAACTGCAAGGGAGACATGGCTGTAATTTCGACGACCGAGGAACCAACAGAATCGCGCATCCAATGCATCAAGCTTCGCATGGCAATTCTGTATTTAATTTGAGCTGTAGTATGAACCACTACAGCCTCCATTGTTTCCACCTTTCCAGGAATATGCCAAATGACGATCTGAAATTGTTGTAAAAAAACCAAGAATTAATTTAATCTAACGCATTAAAGATATATCACAAATTCGGGAAAAAAGTACCTGGCCATTAGAACAACCACCTATGATAATATTTCCATTGAGAGGGCAGATAGAAACTACTGAAACTTCACGAGGCGATTCAAGAATTAATTTAGGTGTTAGGCAGTCAGTAAACGACCATAAAAGTGTTTGGTTCTTTACTTCAGTTGATTTTTGTATCTAGAAGAACGAACTACCATAAATCTAAGATACAAATCCATCATAATGACCCCTTAAATCCGAGACCGTAATAAATGCTTCACTGAGAATTTCGCTACAGCTGAGATCGCTCTTAAAATATGTGTTTCGCTAATAAGAAGATAATCTCCTACTGTACCTCGTTGTAAACTTTAGGCCCAGTAAACTTGGTACTCTTCGCATAATCCGTGTAGGTACATGCTGCAATGCCAGTCCAAAATGGATGCCAGGAAAGGTCGTTAATGACTTTATTCATGCAGAGATTACCGTCGTAGTAATTTTGATGTTCTCTGTAGGCGATTGTCATCATTCGCTGGCTGTCTTTTTCTGAACGCATCAGCTTAGCGTAATCATTGGTGTAAAGGTCCCAGGTGGCATTTAACAACAACTGTAACAATCGATTTTTGTATGTGACATTTTATACATATATATTTATATATTTATATTTTTTTTTGCGGCACAAAAAGGACGATGAGGGTCAGAAAGAGGTGCGTTCGTGGTGGGAAAGATAATGCCGAGGAAAATGAGAGCACGAGGAAATCTATTACGCTCTTACTTTATTACGGCAGAGGGAAAAGGGAGAAAGAAAGTGTCAGTTTCCGATTTACAGATTCCACGTGACTGTACTTGTGAAATCGTCCCACGTGGAAGTTGGAAAAGAGAGATTTTGCAGTTCATTCAGAATTTAAATTATTTATTCGCAAACTAAATTAGCCAACTTTTACTAAAGCTTTTTATTTGATTAATCTAATTTTTTAATAACGGTAATAATATTAATAATAATAATAATAATATTATCCCAGTAACAGAAAAAGTCACGAAACACAAATACGAGATCTTTATTTTTTATTTATTATATTTATATTTAATTATTTATCAACTTTAGTCTTACGTAGTCTTAATATAAAAATTGACTTATTTTCTGTGGTTGTAAATCAGTGAGGGCTGATTTAATCAAAGCAATAAAAGAAAGTCTTTGATTGGTAACGATTGAAAAGAAAGTTTACCACTTCTTTTATTACTGATCGTCAAATCTTGGAATATGCGTCTTTTATGGAAATATTGGTTTATGATGGCAAGAGAATTTTAGTGAATTTTCAGAGGCTTTGAGAGGCTGCAACTCTAATTACATCCTTGCAGATGAGGTGAAGATTTTAATTGCAAGTTTAGAAAGTGGAAGAAAATGTCAATACCTCTAAAAGTCCTGTAACTATTTTTATTATAGGGATTATTTTTCTAGGACTTTACTAAATAAAAATTAATTATTTTTATTACCTCGTTGCATATTCCATCTCTGTATTTCTCCAAAAATTTCTTAAAGGCCTCAGACTCGGTTTCATTGAATTGCGAAATATCGATTGGGGAATATTCGTAGGAATGTTGACACCACATATTAGATTGAAAAGGTGTTATTGTTTGTGCTTCTTGGTCCTTGAAAATTGAACCTACTTGAGTTGCAGAGTTCGACAAAGCTTTTGTAACATTTTCGAAAGTCTCACGATATGGAACAATTTTTATGTAGCCATCTCTTTGATCATCAACATTTCTATCCACTAAATTCACTCGCTTGTTGAGCAAATTCGCAGTTGATTCTATCTACTTAAAATTGATTCAAGTCAAAATTATAACACTCCAAAGATTTTGTAAAAAGCGAAATTACGAAATTGTTTTCGAGAAAACAATGATGTAAACCTCAATCTCGAAAAGTGGTCTGTTATTTTTGACAATCGTATCGTCGATTTCAGTTGCACTTCCAAGATCCTCCCATTGACCTATTGTCCTAAGAACAGAATTCCGAACACGACTTTCTTGTTCGATCCTCTGAATTTCAATTTGGCGAATCACAGCATTCCTTCCAGCTTCCGTGAGACATATATAAAATTGACCATCTTGAGTGGAAGAAGGGGCATAACCCATTAAAATTTTCGTATCCGGAAAATTTTCTATCTCCTCCTTAACTGCTAAAAATTCACTGCTCTCGTCATGAAGATCAATATTATCTTCAATCAACTCTTTCTTTACGTAAATCCATGGATATTCGGTTGTCACATTTTCACCAATCACACAACCGATTATTTTCTGGGTTAAGGGTGAGAGATCCAGTCTAGCAATTCCTGAGACACCCTAAATCGATCAAATTTCATTTTTTTTAAATTTTAATTAACATCTTTTTAGAATAGGATTAGATAAAAATAATCAAGTCAATACAAACCATTGATTGTGAATATCTAACACGTTGTGCAATTTCTTCCTTTTCTGATAAATCTTCCGGTTTCATTAAATCGGTAGTTACTATTGTTGAAGATACGTAAGAGTCAAGATTGTAAATTGATTTTCTCCTTGGCTTGATATTCTGACTCTCAATTCCTTCCAAATCAATTTTTGAACCTATTTTAATTTTAATTTTAATTAAATAATTAATTCTATACTTAGGGATTTTTTCTAACCTTTTTCTGTGATTGCAAAATCTTCCTCTTCGCCTTCTCCTCCTTCTCCTTCTCCTTCTCTTTCATCTTCATATTGATCTTCTTTATAATCAAGATCTTCTTCGAAATCTAATTCGTATTCGATTTCTTCTGCAGTTTGCTCGTCTCGGTGACCTTCGGAAAAACGGAGATCGTTTTCTGAATCCGGATGTTCTTCCCCGTAATTTTCTTCGATGTCCTCATCCATGCTGGGTTTATCTAGAGGTGAGAAAACCCTTCGATTTTCTGATTGAATTCACTTTACAGGGTGTGCCTTTTATATGAACTCGCTTGCGACTTCTTATTATTTGAAATGTCTGGAAATGTCTGAAAGAGAAGAAAATGTGACAGCTTGAAAGTTTTTAATGAAACAGATGAATTAATCATTCCTTCAATTTAAAAACGTTTCTAAAGGGAATTGGTTCAAACAGGTTGAAAAGTTTTACAAATTAAATCTAATTTTTGTAAGTTCGCAAAATGTATCATTTTATTTATTTCGCATGTAACTAGAGGATTTTTCATGATGCAGTTATTCACACATAGAGAATGAAATTATTTGCTTTTGCAATTAGTGTCACAAAACTAATTTCTAGGTGCGACTTTTCTGTAATTGCTAGATTGCTTAGTAACACTTTTCCCTCTGTCTCACCCTAGCTTTACTTTTTTGCAACAATCCTATACTTATTATTTTTATAAATACGTTTGACGAGCGCTAAATAATTTTCTTGGAATGGGTGTGTTCCACTTACAAACGTTTCAATCGATAATGTAAAAAAGTGTAATTACTCCCCATTTACTAGAAATGTTCGCTTCGTAAAGCCTTGCAAAACTAATAGATTATGTAATAAATTCACAATCCGTCTCGTAAAAACGGACATTAAGTCGATATCAGGTATTGATAAATATATCATAATTTAACAAATGAATACATAAATCTCTCATTACTCTGTCAGCTTTAAATTCCGGTTTGATAATCGACAATTAGTGACTTATATTGTATATATGTAGGGGATGAAGCTAGCATAAATTCGTGATATTCGTATCTATGTTGTAAAACATTTTTTAGAGGAGGTTTACGAGCATTTCTCTGCTAACGCACCGTGTAAATCCAAATTGAAAATCGCGTAAAAGCAAACATTACGACCATCCAAGTCCATATGTCAGGCTTTTTTTTCTTTTTTTTATAGCATGGCATTCCGAATTACGTTCGCGTCGTATTGAAAAGAGCCAAAACCATTCTCGATCCCAAATTCCAACGTCAAATTGTACAGATTTATAATCTATAAAAATTTAAAAAGCGTTCAGGGCCACAAACCTTTTTTGGTTTCAAAAGTTTCCCATAAATCTAAAAGAATACAAAAAAATATAGATAAAAGTGGCTTTTATAATCTGAAAATACCTACGGATTTGAAATATTTTTTTTAATTTCAAAAAGAATTTTACATATTGTTCCATCGTATTAAGTACAAGCAGAGAGTTTGCGAGTGAAGGTCGAGGAGAATTAATTTGCCATTAGGTGTACATTGCTGACATTGTTTAACGACGTAAGCATAATTGCTGTTGGGAGTGAAATAGTAAAAGACGTTTAAGTGGCAGTGGGTAACTTGGAAACTTGATGAAACATTAAATCTTCGGTCGCAAATTTGCCTTCGAAAACTCACTGCGACGTGGGACAAAGAGCTAAATGCAGAGGAAGGGTTGAGAGAGAGAGAGGGTGAGATGGTTCCAGAGTCTAGAATGTAGAAACATCTTGAGTCTGAGTGGTTATCATTCTAAATTCAGGGTAACAGAGAAGATAAGGTAAATTCTTGATGTTCTTGACAAGGATAATGTCTCAATTAGGTTTACCTGAATTTATGAATTTTCCAAATGTCTCGAGTTTCTTGAATTTTGCGGAATTTCATTTCCCTTGCAAATTTCAAAGTTAAGAATGAAGAACAAACTCACTTTTCGACATCATACTAAAGTTAAAGGGAGATCTGTTCATTTGGAGATTAGAATTAATATATTCTCAACTTAATCAGGTTTTTATTTCGAATAGTGTTTTACGATGGAAAATTTTTTTCTCTAATTCATATGATTTAATAGAATACATTCTTTATCAGCTTTTAACTTTCAGGGATTAAATGAGTTTTTACATACATTTTTGATAGAATTTGTATGACTATAGAAAAAATTGTGTAGGAATTTAATGTTATGAAAGAATTTTATACATTTTTAAATAATTTTAGCTGATAAATTTAACTGGTTGTTAAAAATCATATGAAAGAAGAAAGAAGAAAAACAAAAAAAATAAATAAAAACAAAGTGATAGCGTAAACAAATTTCAGCAAAACCTTCGAAATAAACTAAAATACGTTAAGATTTCTTAAAACTCCCAAAAATCTCTTGATTTCTAAAAATTCATAAAAACCTCTTGGAATTTCTTAACAATTAAAATCTCTTAAAATCTTTAGAAATCTTATAAAATTTAATGAAATCCTTAAAAAGTCTACAAAATATTTTAATAATTAGAACAATCTAATAAAATCCCTTAAAATTTTACTATACAACCTTCAAAATCCTTTTAAATTCTAAAAATTATTTTAAAAATCATATATGTATAAAGATTCTTTTGAAATCCCTCAATAAAATTATCTGACAAACTTTAAAATCCTTTAAACCTCATAAAATATTTTAAAACTCATAAAAATCACTTGAAATCTTTTTATATTCGTGAAAACCTCTTAATATTCTCATCAGAAACTTTTTGAAATTCTTTTAATTCTACGATAACATTTAAAGCCTCTTTACGTCCTTTAAAATCCATTAAAATTATTAGAAATCTCGTTACATTCCATTAAATCATGAAAATTTTATCAAATCTTTTGAAAATCAGAAAATCCCTTAAAATTATTCAAATTTCTTGACTTTTTTTAAAATTCCAGGAAATTCTATTGTAACATTTAAAATTTCTTTAAGGTCCCTTAAAATTCTTTGAAATCTTTTGAAATGTTTTAAAGTTCGTTGGAATATCTTATTAAGTTCTTAGAAAAACCTCTTAATATTCCGCAAAATTTCAAAATATTTAAAATCCCTTAAAATTTCCAAAATGAGAAACTTGGGAATGATAAATTGTGAATGACTATGAAATTATGAGACTCTGAAGACATCAATGAATCGTAAGTGGATATATGATGCAATTATGAAAAGGAAAGCATGAAAGCAGGAAATAGAAGATGAAGTAAGGAGGTTTCTTCGCACAAGGATACAAACGTAAGAGGCAATCGCAATGGACTCTCGGTGCGAAATAATCCTGAAAACTAATTTCAGCACCGAGCTACGGCAAAGCATTGATATCCTGGCGGCGAGTATTGCTCCTTAAGTACCATCTAGTACCATCCAGTACATACCAGCAAGGGCAGAAGTGAGATGAAAGGCCAAAGCGAGTTTGGAGAGGGGAAGTACAAGGAAATATCTACACCATGCCTGGCAATTCCGTTTCTCGTGGTGCGCTTCAGGCTTCGCAAAAGTGTGCGTGTGTGTGAACCTCCAGAAGTCTGGATACTGGTTCCTTTGGGAAAGTTACATTAGAAATTCTGACTGTGTGCAAGAGAACAGAACAAACTTGAGTGACAAGTAAAAGAAATTACCTAACTTTATCCACCTGTTTATTTTTCATCAAAACCGGAATAATTCTACGCGAATTGGGGATGTAGGGCCCAAAGAATTTTCTCTTCATATTTAGAGCCAAAAAAGAGTCAAAGATTTAAGAAAACCAGAACGAACGCGCGCGCACTAAGTTGTTTTTCAATATTATATAATTTATTATATTTTATTTCCCTAATCCCAAGAAACCTTTGAAACCTGTGTAATTGCTTAAAATTCGTGAAAATCTTTTAAAATTTTCAGAAACTTCTTGAGATTTGCTTAAATTCAATAATAACAATTCAAATCCGTTTTATATCCTTTAAAATCCATTAAAAGTATCAGAAATATCTTCAAATACTATGAAATCATTAAAAATTCCAGAAAAATTTTCAAACTCATAAATCTTCTGAAATCTACGTTAAAATTTATGAAAATCTCTAAAAATTCCTAGAAACATTTTTTAAAATTCCATGATAAACTTTAAAATCTCTAAAAATTCCCAGAAAACTTCTTGAAATTTTACGGTTTTTTAAAATTTCAGGATAATATTACAAATTCCTTAAAACCTCATAAAACTCTTACAAAACTTTTAAAATCTCTTAAAATTTCACGAAATATCCTAAAATCCCACACAATTCTATAACATCGTTTTATATCCCAAAAATCTCTTGAATTTCGTAAAAATCACATAAAACTCGTTAAAAATGCACATAAAAATTTTCAAAATCATTAATCTCTTCTCTCTAAATCTGAATTAGTGAAAACTGAGTCACTAATTTACTTTAGTGAAAAATTCTACTAATTGTTAGTTATTTTTAACTAAAACTTTAGTGAAAAGTTGAAAACTGCGAATTGAAATAGTAAAATACAACTAATAATTAGTAAACATTTTCACTAAAGTAAATTAGTGGCTCACTTTTCACTAATTCAGATTTAGAGAGTTGAAATCCATGTTATATAATTAGTGAAAATCTCTAAAAATTTCTAGCAACCTCTGGAAATTTCTCAACTCTTAAAATCTCTTAAAATCATTAAATATTTAATCAAATTCTATGAAATCCTTAAAAATATTACAAAATCTTTTATAAATTAAAAATATTTTTTGAAAACCCTTAAAATTTGACGAAAACCTTCGAAATCTTTGTAAATTCTACAAAATCTTTTAAAAATCATAAAAACCTTTTGAAATTCCTCAATAAAATACCCTATACAGTTTTAAATTCCTTATTTAAATCCCACAAAATACATATTTGAAAAGTCATAAAGCACCTTGAAGTCCGATTAAAATCTGATCAGTCGTAAAAAATTCTAAAAATTCACAGAAATCTCTTGAAATTCTATAAAATTCTACGATAACATTTAAAATCCCATTATTAAAAATTAAAAATTTCATTACATTTCCTTAAAATTCTTAGATTTTCAATGTATTTCAGTTTAGACTCGTGACAAAATGATTATTAACAAAACCAAACTCAAAATTTTGAATTCAATTCACGCGGAACGCGAAATTTATGATTGGGCAAGTATCGATTGTCGAAAATCACTATCGATTTCGACTCAATCATCTTTTTAGAATAGACTACCATTTATAACAACTGCCCCTTAAAAATAAAAAAATGACTCTAATAATATAAAGCTTACGAATATTCATTTTACTTCTTCGCGCTTCATGAAAAGAACTTTACTATCTTTGAAGTTTAACAACATAAATTACAATTAAAATCTTGAAAGAAAAAAGCTTTGAAACCAAAAAACTTATTAACATGTGACGACACTTTTGAGTCCATGGAGAATAAAAAGCAGAATTTTAGCCAGACTTCATAGACTTGAAAAACGGTTGAAATTATGCATTTTCTTATAAAAGAGATATTTTCAGACTGATTCTAGTAAAATGAAAAAGACAAAACTTTACCTTTCAGCATTTGAATTTATGTAATTGTGGGTACCATTTTCAAAATGTAAACGTGTCCACACATCTAGGTTTTGAATCTCTTGTATAAAATGGTGAATGCAGTATTTAGGCGAACCTTTCGGTGGTCTATTTATCGTAGTTCTATTCAATGTTTTAGCCTTTAGTGTGTTATTTACCGTCGAAGCAGGATTTATCTACCTTCTGTTGGCGTCACCGGTGATTCCCTCGCTCTCTTGTCAGCTGAGAGAGATGGTTCAACACCAGCACCAACACCACCAGCTCAACATCAGCATATAAAACTGGCAGCCAGCTAGTATGAGCTTGTCAACTCAATATTTCCAACGTTCAACAATCGCACGCATTGCAGCACATGACTGGGACACGTCAAATAAGAATGAAAACTGGTCTATAAAAATAAATTCATACCAGACACTGTATATTAAATACATTCACACTTTACACCTCGAGAGCAATGAGAAAAATTTTCTAGTCTACTTATTCAGATTTCGTGATAACGTTTGAATTAAATACGAGTAATATATTGGTACTGCCAGTGATTTAAACAAATGAATATTAACGTTCAATATAATTCATCATTTCATAAAATTTAAATTTATAGATCTACCATCAGTTTTGGATGTGACGAATAAAAGAGAGCTGTAGATTGATGAGCTAGAACTGATAGGATTTCAGAAAAGGGAATACTAAAATATTACATAACATGCTCAAAAAGTAGTGGAAAAACAAGGTAGAAAAAGATTGAGGAAAAAGGGATAGTAAAAAATGTGTTTGGAAAACAAAGGGATAAGTAAAGAGGTAGGAAATAAAGATTTTATAAAAATTGGAAGATCAGATTTAAAAAAATAAAGGTTGGAAAAGGGGGTTGAAAATTAGCTGCAATAGAGTATTAAAATAAATATGATGACCCTATTTGCTCTTGGCAGAAAATTCTTAAATCCGGTAGGTGGAAAATGCAAGACCTAAATTCATGAGCTTTTTTCGAGCAAGAAATCCGTGTAATATCGTTTTAACGAACGTGCCGTGATAACTGAGCGTCTCAGCAGCGACTGCTCTTTTTCACAATGTCGTGAAAATCGCTTTCCTCCCCAAGAAAGACAGGAAAAACGAAATTGTCACTTCGTCTTGATTTTTCACTGTAATTACAAGCTTTAAAGAAATCTTGATTACTTTAAGTAATATTTCCGAGTCGTTGATAATCCTTTAAAGCTTTAATACATTTCCTCATTCATACACTGAGAAACTCTGTGTTAGAAAAATTACTAATTCGATAGCAAGTAGGGGAAAAATCCCAAAATTGAGACATTTTAATACAGAAAATAATAAATTTTATTATTTAAATACGAAAAATTACTATTTGAATAGTAAAAATTACTATTGAAATAGTAAAATTCATTATTTTCTGTATTAAAATGTCTCAATTTTGGGATTTTGCCATTACTTGCTATCTATATTAGTAATTTTTCTAAAATAGAGTTTCTCAGTGTATAAAATGTACAGAAAATCGAATTAAACGTTTTATACTTTATATTCGTACTCAATTAAATTTTATTGTTCTCTCTCTCTATATATATATATTTTATCCACATAAAACTAATGGATATTTTAATTGAAATTGATGCTATCAAGAATCTAGATCCACCATACGAAAAAATCTGCACTAAAAATAAAGCAAAATTTAGCTTCCTATATCTTTCAAAAGTTCTATTTCAAAAAATAAATTTTGGTATGTATTTTGCAGAGAATGGTGCTAATAAAACTGAACTTTAAACCACAAAAGACATTCTCTAAACCAATAACAATAATAAAAGCTTGTAAATTATTCCACAAATTGCAAATGACATATAGTCCAAGTTTTTATTATATCTACCATGGCCATCAGAAACATATTTCCTGAAATTACTGCAGTTGTGTAAAAACATAACTCGTTTCGCAATTTGTTTTACGTACAATTTCCAGAATCTGATCAGCACTAGTCATACGAATTTCCCCGAAGCAGCTTTTTGAATTATATTTTCAGCTTTGTTTCCTGATGATTGCATTTTTACAGTAAAGTAACTAATAAAAATTGTATTTAATAAATATAACGTTTCCAGATATGTATAGCTCATCAATCCGTATAGAAATTTTGCCATGGCAAAAAAGGCTTCAGGTTTAGGATGAAACAAGGTCTGGGAACTTCTAAATGGGAATGATACTTTAAACATAAATTGTAAATGGAATTTTGAAACGCAAGAGGAAGTTATATATATTATGAGGTAATGGATGGAAAAAAGCGTCAGGTTACTAACGAGATGGAAAGGATCTCGTGTTCGTAAAAGAAAAATGGGTAAATTGAAAGACAACGAAGTAAAGCAGGCAGTAAAGGCGGTATAGAGGATCTCAGAAAATAAGGAATGAAGAGTAGAACCTGACTGATCATCTGAAGACGATGAAGCGAGGTTTCGCTTTGGTGCAAGAACTAGGCAATTTCGTAAAAGGATTTTAGAACTACGAAAATCTCAGATTCTTAGAAAAATAACGATTTTTCTTAAAAGCTTAAACATCGATATAAAAGAAACGTGCTGACTGAATTTCTATATTGTTCCCACGAATCAAATTACAGTATAAAATAATTTCAGACGTCTAGACTGACGAATTTTTTTTTTATATATATTTTTTTTTTAAATTGGATTAAGAATATGAAAAAGAAGTTCTCAAAACCATTTTATTTTATTATCATTTACTAGCAAAACATTACATGGCGTTGCTCGGGATTTTAAAAGAATTTTAAAGGATTTCGTGGGATTTTAAAAAGAGTTCTAAAGAATTTCCGGACTTTTAAGTGTGATCAAAAGATTTGGAAAAATTAATAAAATTGTTAAAGAATTCTAAGAGATTTTATTTGATTTGAGAGACTTTTAAGAATTTTTAAATTAGTTTATAAGAGTTATCAAAAGGATTTTTCAGACATTTTTGTCGATTTCACTAGATCTCAAGGGTTTATAGCGAATTTTAATAAATTTCAAAAGAATTCAAAACATTTTCAATATGTTGCAAGCCATTTGATATTATTTTAAGGAAGTACAGGGAATTTAGTCATTTTCAAGGGATTTTGAAATATTTTTAACGGTTTCAAGATATCTTAAATGATTTAAAGAATTTAGTAGGGATTGCATAGGATTTACAATATTTTAAGGATTTAAAAAGAATTAAAAATATTTCAAGGAATTTACCCAAATTTTCTACTTATTTAAAATACATTCTTAAAAAAGTTCAAAATATAAGATTAAAAATTTAAAAGCAAATTTAATTTAAAATGTTCGAAAACAGTTTTAAAATATCTTTAAAAAATCTCATAAAATCTTTAAAAAATCCTTTTGATAACTATTTTAAACTCTTATAAAAATCGCTTTTAATCCCAAAAACCAATAAAAATCTCTTATAGCATCTCTGAAAATTTTTTTAAATCCTTTAATTTCTTTATCCTTTGATATTCTTCAAAATCACTACAAATCTCGTAAAATTCTTTTATAATTTTTGAAATTTTATGAAATCTCTTGAAATCCCTTTAACCCATTAACGTTCAGTCGGACACATTTTGTACACCTCTCTTCCCGCGCTCACAGCTATTGCATTTCGAGCAAAAAAAAATCTAAAAAAATATATACTTATTGTTTAAAGTGTGCTCTTTTCGGCGGTATCAGTCAAATTATCGAATACATTTTTTCTTTGTTCGAAAAATGTAGTTTGAAACAAAAAAAACATGATTTTCGAAGGAATTTTTTTTTTTTAATCGAGTTTTAAAAGATTTACAGACTTGGAATCATCTTGGAACCAGTCTAGATCCTGGACGCGATGTCTGAATTTAAAGAATATGAGATTATGAAGTCATTTTGAACAATTAGAAACTTCAAAATGGCGCCCGAATTGCAAAATTTTTTCCAGAAAATTCATGAATTTTTTTCTCAGAAACGAAGGACTTTACAAAAAAATTACAAAGAACAAAAAGTGCTTATAATTGAACAAGGAATACCCTTGAATTTTCTCAAAGTGATTCGAGCCATTTTTGCAATTTATAAAAAATTAGCAATTAGCAAAACCAAAAAATTACTCAAATCGTTTTGAAAAAATTCAGGTATATTCTTTGGCTAATTATAAGCACTTTTTGTTCTTTGTAATTTTTTTGTAAAGTGCTTCGTTTCTCAGAAAAAAATTCATGAATTTTCTGGAAAAAATTTTGCGATTCGGGCGCCATTTTGAAGTTTCTAATTGGTCAAAATGACTTCACAACCTCATATTCTTTAAATTCAGACATCGCGTCCACGATCTAGACCAGTTCCAAGATGATTCCAAGCCTGTAAATCTTTGAAAACTCGATTAAAAAAAAAATTCCTTCGAAAATCATGTTTTTTTTGTTTCAAACTGCATTTTTCGAACAAAAAAAAATGTATTCGATAACTTGAGGGATACCACCGGAAAGAGCACACTTCAAACTATAAGAATACATTTTTTTAGATTTGTTTTTGCTCGAAATGCAATAGCTGTGAGCGCGGGAAGAGAGGTGTACAAAATGTGTCCGGCTGGACGTTAATGGGTTAAAATCTCTGAAATCTTTTAAAATCCCGAGAGAGGCCGGATAAATTTCTGCTTGTAAATAAATACAAATTTCAGATTTTTTAAACGTTGCAAAATTTTCATTGTTGATATTTGTATTCCATTAAATCTAAAAAAAATCGTCAGGCTAGACGTCTGAAACTTCAGCCAAATGTTATATAAAACAATCTTGAGGACCTAATTAACTGGATAGATTAACTGTATCTGTAATAATTGAAAGATAGCACATAGTTTCGAACTATAATTACAAATCTGGTGGGATCTCAGCAAAAGGAGACTCAATCAGCATCGTTAAATTTGTTGTTGTTACACTGGTTGTATACATACCTCAGAGTCGGTAGAACTTAGTACAATCAAGAGACGCTATTTCGTGGAGCGTAATTATGTCTCCATGTTGTGGTCGTCCCATCTATACATATACACAAGCAGAGAAACCCATAGAGATGAATCTCACGTTTCCTGAAATTAGAGAGCGACATTCACTATGATTTCGATGAGCTTCATTTCACGTTATACTTATTAATTAAATGCTAAATCTTGGAACGAGAAGTGCCTCGTTCATTTCCTCAGAGTCTGTTATTAATCTTTATCACTTTTAATAACTCCTACATCTGTGTCAAGAACATTAGATAAATTATTATTACTCGCTAAAACTGAATCAGTCAAATTCCACTGAAATTCACTGAGAATCAGTCAAAAGTCACAAAAAATTTCAGTCATCTTCACTAAACTACACTGAGAAACTCTATTTTAGAAAAATTACTAATATCGATAGCAAGTAGGGGCAAAATCCCAAAATTGAGACATTTTAATACAGAAAATAATAAATTTTACTATTTCAATAGTAATTTTTCCTATTTAAATAGTAAAATTTATTATTTTCTGTATTCAAATGTCTCAATTTTGGGATTTTGCCTCTACTTGCTATCTATATTAGTAATTTTTCTAACGCAGAGTTTCTCAGTGTACTAAAAATTTCAGTAGATTTTTCACGGTTTGAAATCGTGATGTGAATAAAGTTTCGAACGTTCAAATGAACGAAATATTTTTTTCAAATTATATTTTATCCAGAAATATTGTGCCAACTAAAAATAACAATCAGGATTACAAGTTTATTTAATTCTTTATTATTTTCAATGTAAATAAATCAATATTTAAAAACTTTTTGTAGTTACAAATACAATCAATACAAAAATTCGTTCATTTGAACGTTCAGAACTTTTCAATCATAAATCGTGAGAAAAGAGTCACTGCAAATCAGTGGAATTTAACTGGTAATAAGTTAAATTTCACTGATTCAAGTTTGGAGAGTACTTTATATTTTAATACTCAATCGAGCTAGAGCAAATTCTTAGAATTTTTCACTGATTGAAATCATGAGAAAAGAGTCACTGCAAATCAGTGGAATTTGACTGGTAATCAGTTAAATTTCACTGATTCAAGTTTAGAGAGTGCTTTATAGTTTAATATTCAATCGAGCTAGAGCAAATTCTTAGAATGTTATTTTTGAATTATGATGGCGTGGAGTGGGTTTCCAGGTGCGTCATCGCTAACATATTCGAATTAATTGGCTGGACCACGGGCGGCTGTATTCAATCACCAAGTTGATCAGTGGGTGAGTGGATTGTTCAGCAGCCACTGGCCAGCAGTTGAGCAGGTGGACGCAGGTACGTGGTTATCCAGATCACGGACGCTCTGATCCGGTGGGCAACGATAATCCGTTCGCGTCGTCCAGTGTGCCTCGCACCACCTCGACGGTTCGGTTAATTGAAAATTAACCAACCAACTACCTACTCATGCATCTGTGAACCACCCTCTAATCACCGCCTCGACGCAAGAGCCCACGGTCCTCGTTACCCCGATCAAAATAGATCTAAAGCTAATAAGTAATCGTTTCCCTCGATCCTCCATGACCCTATGCCATATTTCAGATTTTGCACCATTCTTCTCATCAAATTGGTGTGATGGCTGCCACATTATCCTCGACATTGTCTTTCAACCCTTTGTTATATTAAATTCATATTTCAATTATAATTCACTGTTCAATTGCAAGCACTATCATGAAATTATAATAATCACAGAAGATATATTATTAGCAGGGTCGTCATCTGTCACGGAAAGTCTGGAAATTATAAAAAAGTGAATTTCCAGCGATTTTATGTGATTTCATGGGATTTTCAGGAATTCCTATCAATATTTAAAAATATTTTTAGGAATTAGAGGAATTTCTTGTGATATTTATAATTATTGATATTATATTTAGGTCTTGTTTTTAGATTTTTTAGTCTTAAAACAAGACTAAAAACTGACTTAAGACTGAAATTCAGCCTAAAAACTGATTTCAGCTGTAAACACTTTCAGTCCTTGTTTTTTTGTGTTTGATTCAATTTTAATCCCTGATTAACTTAAGTTAATCAATATTTTGCGTACGCATATATTAAGGATTTAATTAAGGATTAAAATTGAATCACAGTTGGTGGAATCGGCCCTTAATATATGGTTTTCTATTCTAAAAAGATGAAGTCGAAATATCGTAACGCCTTTTCCCGCACTCCTGATTCGTCGTGTAAGTATCGATAGTGATTTTCGACAATCGATACTTGCGAATCGTAAATTTCGTGTGAATTAAATTTGAAATTTTGAATTTGGTTTCGTTAATAATCAGTTTGTCATGAGTCTAAACTCGAAATACATTGAAAATCTAGAAATTTAAGGGAATTTTATGGGATTTTTAAAGATTTCATGTGAGATAATGGGATTTTAAATGTTATCGCAGAATTTTAAAGAATTTCAAGAAGTTTCTGGGAATTTATAGAATTTTTCACGACTTTTCAAATATGTATTTTGTGGGATTTAAATAAGGAATTTAAAACTTTATAGGGAATTTTATTGAGGAATTTCAAAATTTCTAATTTATAAAAGATTTTGTAATATTTTTAAGGATTTCATGGAATTTGATGAAATCTTTAATGATTTTATGAGATTTTAAGAGTAGAGAAATTTCCAGAGGTTGATAGAAATTTTTAGGGATTTTCACTAATTTTAACATGGATTTCAAGAGATTAATGATTTTGATTGTTTTTATGTACATTTTAAACGATTTTGTATATTTGTATAGGATTTTAGTATATTTCGTAAAATTTTAAGAGATTTTAAGATATTTTAAAAGCTTTGCGAGAGTTTTATGAGGTTTTAAGGAATTTTATGAGATTTCTAGTAATTTTAAGTGATTTCGAGGGATTTTTCTGATATTTAAATGATTTTATGAGAATTTTAATGGATTTCATGGAATTTAAAGGATATAAAAGGGATTTGAATTGTTATAATTGAATTTTAAAAAATCTGAAGAAGTTTCTGAAAATTTTAAGAGATTTTCACGAATTTTAAGCGATTTTACAGGTTTCAAAGGTTTCTTGGAATTTTTAGAGATTTTCACGACGTTTAACATAGGTTTTAAGAGATTAGAGAAATAAAATATAATAAATTATATAATATTGAAAAAGAATGTAAAAGTGTGTGCGTGTTCGTTCTTGTTGTGAAAAAGCGAATTTTCAGCGATTTCATGGGATTTCTTGGGATTTTCAGGAATTTCTATGAATATTTAAAAATATTTTTAGGGATTAGAGGATTTTCTTCTGATATTTGTAATAATTGATATTATATTTATATATATGGTCGTTATAAATATCAGAGTAAAAAAGAAACCTTACCATTTTTACACCTTAAAAAAGATGAACTTAAATTAAGTAAAGATTTATCGAGAATTAAGCTTCATTTGACAATAAGTATAAGTAAATAGTTTAATAGGACGTCTCCCATCCGTCTCGAACCAAGTTAAATACTGCTTAACTTCAGTTTTCGAATGAGAAGCCTTACAGATTTCCATGTATCCACTTGGTTACATTTTAAAATCCAAATCTGTATTAAGAACTTTAAAACTAATTTTTAAATGCCCAAACTCTAAAAGAATCATTCAACACTTTCAACCTACATCAACTTTTCAAGCCTTGCATGTGAATAAAGTTTTGAACGTTCAAATGAACGAAATATTTGTTTTTAATTATATTTTATCCAGAAATATTGTGCCAACTAAAAATAACAATCAGAATTACAAGTTTATCTAATTCTTTATTATTTTCAATGTAAATTAATCAATATTTAAAAACTTTTTGTAGTTACAAATACAATCAATACAAAAATTCGTTCATTTGAACGTTCAGAACTTTTCAATCATAGCCTTGCCAAAAAAGTTAAGAACATTAATTTTTTACATTCGTCTATGTTAAATCCCTTAAAATTACATAAAATCCCATGAAATTTCGTTAAATCCCTTAAAATACCTGATAATTCAAAGAAATGTCAAATCCCAAAACTTAAAAACAAAAAATATTTGCGTAAAAGATCCTCTCCTAGATGAATCTCACAAATTAAATACAAAAAATCTCACATTTGCTCAAACACGAATTAAATCAATTAATCAACAACACAACAGTCGATTGTAGCTGTTTCGAACGTTTCTTGAGTATTTTCCTATTTTTGCTTTTTCTCTTTCTTCTACCTTTATCTCTACGTCACGTACTTTTTTTATGGGTGTTACACGAGGCAACTCCACACAAGGGGCATGTGCTCAGCAATAGTTCGATTGAATTCCTAGCGCCAAAAAGTAGATTTAATTATCGGCGAAGGGATGCAATTAGCTTTTTGTACATTCCGCCCCTTCTCTTCTCGAAGGGTGAACGTAGATTCAAGAGAACTCTGACTCAAAAGGGATTCTTGCGAGAATTAAATGTCAATCAACCGTGACGTTCATTAAGCTGCCCTGTTTGTTTTCGCCTTTTTCTTTCGCAGGAAAAAAGAGCTAAAGGATGAAAGGTCGGTCGATCACACGTTTTTGCCAGCACCGATAATTGCCCTTGCGTACTCTAGATTTATCGGCCGTGATTGCGCGCGAAAGTACTACTTTTAATATTAGTTACAAAAAAGTGCTACAAATCGATAAGGCCTCCGTGCGAAACATAATCAGGAAAAACGAACATAAATGTTCATGCCTTTTTTTTTATTAATGTAGACTGTGGAGCAAGACACAGTAATGAAAATTGTACACAATCAATATTTTATTAAGCTTCACCTATTTTATTCAATTTTATTGCATTTCCTTACTAGAATTCAGGAATATGGCCACCAAGATGTCTATTTTATATTCAAAAATATTTTAATGGAATTACATAAAGATAAAGCTGTAAAAACTATGTAGTAAGGTAATGCAAATTCAATAAAGGGTAGAAATAACTGCGAAGGAAAGCAAAAAGGAAATTGAAAGGTATAAAAAGACATTTGAGAATTGTTCGAAAAATTGTAGACTGTTTGAAAGCGAGTGAAAATTAAATGAAAAACGTACAAAGGACAGTAAAAAATTCTTTAAATTCTTTGTTTTAAATTTGAAAGCAATCAGACTTGTCTCGTTTCACTCAAAAGAATATTTAGACATCTAGTTTGTTAGCCGTTTTATGATAAAATAAAGAATGTGTAAAAAATATTAATTTACTTAAGATGAGATGTTAGAAGAAAGAGATGAGCTAAACGCATAAAAAAAAATCTCAACAAATGGAGGAAAAAGCCCTATACAGACTTAAAGAGAAAATTAGAAAATACTTACAGTCATGGTTGCAATAATCCAAAACAGGAAAAACACAAATAATCCAAAAAAGGAATACACTCAATACTGACACTATTAATTTTAATTCATTTTTTTAAATGCCCAAGAGAATTAATTTGTGAAATCGAATTAGAAAACTCGCGAAAACCGTACCGCCCAGGCTGAGCTATCAAGCTCTACTGATCAAAGCTTATTATAAGACAATAAACTATGATTCAGTCATAACACTCTCTCGAAAGGTAGAAACATGTTTATAAACACAAGGCTTCTACCTGCTCGAACAATAGGAGCAATAAACCTTGTACCGTCTGCACTCAAAGGAAAATCGATATTTTCCAGGAACTTGAGAATAAATTAAATTAACTTGAACTATTTAAAGGAACAATTGTAAATTAAATTAAATTATTATTATATTTGTAAATGAAATTAGCTCCGAACACATTTCTCCTTTTCTAAAAAAGACATGGATTTCAGACAACTTCACATTGCGTTCCACATTTCGCGTTACCTTTCAGCTAACTTCATGCGTAGTGCGCTAACCTTATTGGTCAATTAATATGGCGCGCGAATTTAAATTGTCATTTCAGTTTTTATATACGACCTAATTACCGTAAATCTCAATACTTTGATTGGGTTGAAGTTTCAGACGTCTAGTCTGACGAATTTTTTTTTTATTTTATTTTTTAAAAATTTACTGGATTAAGAATATCAAAAAGAAGTTCTCAAAACTATTTTATTTTATTTTTATTTACTAGCCGAAATTTACCATGGCGTTAATCGGGATTTTTAAAGATTTCAAGGAATTTTAAAAGTATTTTAAGGGATTTGGTGGGATTTTAAAAAGAGTTCTAAATAATTTTAGGAATTTTAAGTGATAAAAAGACAGGAGGATTTAAAAAATTGTTAAAGAATTCTAAGAGATTTTATTTGATTTCAGAAACTTTTAGGCATTTTTAAAATAGTTTATAAGAGTTATTAAAAGGATTTTTCTGACATTTTTATTGATTTCACTAGATTTGAAGAGATTTCAAGGGTGTATAGAGAATTTTAATGAATTTAAAAAAATTTAAAAAGAATCAAAAAAAAAATTTAAAGGTATTTACCCAAATTTTCTACTTATTTAAAATGCTTTTTTAAAAAGGTTAAAAATATAAGATTAAAAATGTAAAAGAAAATTTAATTTAAAGTGTTCGAAAACAGATTTAAAAAATCTTTCAAAACTCTCCTGAAATTTTTACAGGAATCTTCGAATTTTCTTAAAATTTCTTTAAATCTAGTGAAATCTCTGAAAAATCCTTTTGATAACAATTTTCAACTCTTATAAAAATCCCCAAAATCAATTAAAATCTCTTATAGCATCTCTGAGAATTTTTGAAAATCCTTTAGCCTTTTATCCTTTGAAATTTCCCGTTCGAATTAATTTTAAATCCTTAAAAAAAGAATTAAAATCTCGTTAGATTTCTTTTAATTTTCTAAAATCATTTGAGATATTTTCAAATTCGTTGAAATTGCTTAAAATTATATAAAAGTACTTATACTTTTCGAAGTCCTTTGAAATTTCTTGGAAATCGTTACTCTTCTGAATTCTTTTGAAATCGCTTCAAATTCTTTAAAATCATTTTAAAATCTTTAAAATCACTTAAAATCTCTTGAAAACCTTTGAAATTTTAAAAAATTATTTACAATTTTGTAAAACCGTTTTAAATCTTTTGAAATCCCTATAATTTAAAATCTGTTGGAATATTTTCATATTCTTGTCAAATATCTTGTAATTCTCTAAAATTATTTTTAATATTTTTTAAAATTCGTTGAAATTCCTTAAAATTAATTAAAAGTACTTGTACTTTTTGAAATCCTTTGAAATTTCATGTAAATCTTCAAGATTTTCGAAGCCATAGAACATTTTTATTCCATTAAATTGAAAAAAATCGTCAGACGTCTGAAACTTCAGCGAAATAATACTTTGAAAGTAAAATTCTTTTCCTTTAATTTTTGAAATCGAAGACTGTTAGTTTACCAATGACAGCATCGATGCAGCCACTCGCAGAAATTAAAGTTATAACCGTGACTCTGAAACTTACTACTTTGCCACGTTATCTCCTTTCTTTGGCCCATTGCCATTGATCAGAACGAATAGCTGGTTTGCTCGCGTGATATAGAATGAATTGTTCTCTCGAGATTGAGAGCGGAAAAAAATATCTCAAAGAAAATAACCCCCTCAAGAAAGCATTTCAGACTAACTTTACTGAGAATATTTTCCCATGTGGACATTCAATTTCAATATTTAATTCCCCTATATAAGGAACTCGTAAAAATAACAAACCTATTTATTACACTTTCATGTGTTTTATTATTTAGAGAAGCTTTTCCAAGACTCGAAAATAGAAAATGCACGAAAATATCGCAGTAAATTCTATTTCAATATTTACTTTTTACAACTGAACTGCAAAAACCCGCATTTTCCCTATTTACGCAAAGAAAACACATCTTTTTCTTTTCTACTGTCTAAGCATTTTTTTCTCGAGCACCGCAAGAAAAGTTACTAAACCTAGAGAATGCTGCACTGCATAAGAATTTTTTCTACAGCTGATAGAGGTTCTCTAAGAGAGTTCCAAAGCATCAGTCAATGTTGAAAATGGGGTTTTTGATCGGAGAACCCCTGAAGCGAATACGCAAATTGAATACGGGAAAAGTTCGAGGAGAACTTATGAGAAATACCGCCGGGACAAAACTGTGAATACGAATGGCATGCAGCCATTTGTAACTGGTACATTTCTAACTCCATTGTCCCTGGATCGATGACGAGCCTGTCTGGGTGACCCATAAAGTCAACTTTTATATCCTACCTTTATTATCACTTAACTCATCGGAGATAAAGTTCGAATTTTACATAACTTCTCAAATTTTTATGATTCTTACTAATCTCGATCGTCCTACATGCATTGAAAACTTTTTTTTTTCTACAATTCTACCTAGATTCTATTTTCTACATTTGAAGTGGAAATTTCCTTCTAACAACTATTGATATAATTCTCATTTATGAAATACTCATTTTCTCGAAATTGAAAAGCGGAGACACTCGACAAGCGCGAGTTTGAAAAAAAATAGACAAGAAGTAAAAAAGAGGGGAGTTGGGAATGAGGTAAACGTAATTGCTCTAGACTAGTACAAAACAATCGTCTCGCTACTTTCGACCGGATGTAGTTATACAACAACTGCAAGCTACAACAACAGTCGTTTCAGCAGCGCAGCACTGTGCCCAGCACACCCGCTTTAAAGTTCAATTACCGAGCTCGATCGTCGGACAAAAGTTCCCGGTTATAGAGCAGGATACTGTGGAAACTTCCGAATAAGATAAGTTTCACGCGGACGCAGAAACAAGTGGAAGCGACGAGCTTTACGGCACACTGCTTCATAGTGAAAAAATTTTATAAGCATTACAGGTTCGTGCTCTACAATTACATGAAGCATGGACGATTCATTGTTAAATTACATTTCAACACGAAAAAGGAACTTTTTGAGATAATTGCATTTTTGCAATTGCAATGCTTTAGAAAATTAGGGATCTCTATTGAAAAATCCCATGTAGGAAACTATATAGGAAACTATATAAGAGACTATATAGGAAACTAAATGGGAAACTATATGGGAAAATATATAGGAAACTATATAGTAATTTGAGCCCGGAACTTATATAGTTTCCTATATAGGAATCTGTATAGGAAACTATATAGGATCCGGGCTCAAATTACTATGTAGTTTCCTACGTTTCCCATATATTTTCCCCTATAATTTCCTATTTAGTTTCCTATTTAGTTTCCTGTATAGTTTCCTACACGGGAAATAAGAGAGAGAGAGAGAGCTCTTTCTCCTATTTTCTTCCTCTATTTAAAAAAAAAATATATATCTTATGTATATAAATATTCACATTTTAACAAATTCAGATTCAATTTTTTCGTTTCCCTGACAGAAAAGTATTAAAGATGCGAACAAATTTTCAATAAAAATACTATTGAAATTTTTCAAAAATTTAGTATATCACTTTAAATCTTTTGAAATTTAAAATCTCTTCACAACACTTTAAATTTGTAAAAATCTCTCTTTACGACAATCTAGGAAATTTTTTAAAATTCATTGAAATTCCTCGAAATATTTTTAAATTCGATGAAATCCCTTCAAATTTGTTAATATTTCATGAAAATCTTTCAATTTTCATTAATTATTTTTAAATTCCTTAAAATAATTTCAAATCCTTTAAATTCCTGAAAAAACTTTTAAATCTTTTAAAAAACTCTTGAAATATTACAAAATTTCACGAGGAAAAAGGAAAAGACAAGACAAGACTAAAAAAAATCATTTAAAATTCCTTAAAATTCTTTGAATTTCCTAAACTTTCTTTAAAATCTCTTAAAATTTCATGAAGTCCTTTAAAATTGTACTAAATATTTTAAATATTATGCAAATCCCTTTTGTAATCCATTTAAATTCCTAGAAATCTCTTAAAAGTCTTTTAAATTCTTGAAAATCTCTTGAAATCATTAAAAACCAAAATAATCTCAAAGAATGCCTGGAAATTCTTTAAAATCCTTTGAAATCCTTGGAATTTTCCTAAAATCTGTTAAATAAACTATTAAATCTATATATTTATGCAATACAACAAAAATAACATAGTTAGCATAAATATCAATTTCTATTTTCCCTAACAACTATACTTGAATTGCTTGATATTTCCCTAACTTTCCTGAAATTTCCTAGACTTTTCTCTAATTTTCAGAAAAATTTCTCTGATAGAAAAGTATTAAAAATGTAAACAAATTTTCAATAAAAATACTAATTATACTAATTATCACTAATTATATTTAAATTCCTTAAAATCATTTCAAATCTTTTAAATTCCTGAAAAAACTTCAAAATCTTTTTAAAATCTCTTGAAATATTACAAAATTCTACAAGGACAAAGGACAGGACAAGAAAGGGGCAAGACAAGAAAAGGGCAAGACAATTAAAATTGCAAAAATGTAATTATGCTTGTATTGTCTTGCCCTTTTTTCGTCTTGCCTTCGTCTTGTCTTGGCCCTTTTATTGTCTTAAAGGACAATAAAAAGAAAAGGGCAAGACAATTAAAATTGCAAAAATGTAATTATGCTTGTCTTGTCTTGCCCTTTTCTTGTCTTTGTCTTGTCAAAATAATAGGCAAGGCTAAACAATTTGTTTTTATGCATACTTGTAAATTACTATTTACTAACTCTGAAATCCTTTGATATTTCACAAGGAACTTTCAAATTCCTTAAAATTCTTTGAATTCTCTAAGCTTCCTTAAAAATCTCTTAAAATTTCGTGAAGTTCTTTAAAATTGTACTGAATCTTTTAAATATTATACAAATCTCTTGAAATCATTAGAAACACAAAGAATCTCAAAGAATGCCTGGAAATTCTTTAAAATCCTTGGAAATCCTAGGAATGTTCCTAAAATCGATATATGTTCCTAAATCTATATATGCAAAACAACAAAAATAACATAGTATAAGTGTCAATTTCTATTTTCCCTAACAACTACTCGCAACTCCCTAACATTTCCCTAACTTCCCTGGCATGTGGCCAACTGGCCATCCTGAAATTATAAAAAATTCGGTCAGTTCAGATTTTATTTTGGAAAATTTTGATTTAGTATGGAGTGGTCAGAAAAGACTGAAGTAAATGTAAAAAAAGTATGAGGGACACAATAAAATGACAAGAACGTAGTATCCTTTAGGGATGTCTGACTTCCCAGTAGACAACGATGAACGGGTCCTTCTGTCTTTGTGTGACCCAGAACTTTGCCTTCGCGTCGGAAAATTAATGGACGCAGACTCCAACCTGGTTCCGCTTCCGACTGTCGGAGAAAGCCGGATCTGGCCGGAAAACATATATGTATAATACGTCGCGATGCCCGACGATTTTCAATTATTTTCAACGTACCCCGACGTTTACGCGAATGAAATAAATTTCCTCGAGGGCAACTAGCGTAATCTCTCTGTAATCCCTTACTTAAGGCATTTTTTGCTGGCCACTCCACCCGGACAACTTGGCAGAAGCTTTCGCGTCGTTTCTTCTTCGCTTTTCTTCTTGTTTAGATGAATCTCAGCAGAACTGCATTTAAATAGCATTTGGGTATTTCACTCGTTTGAATAAATAACAAAAAACTCGTACCCGCTTCCGAGGATTATTCACCATCAACTTGAAAATCTTGTTTATTAATTTAAATCATTTCACTCACTTTAATAGAAGAGCAGATTAGTAATAAGTGGTTCTCTCTAAAACTGAATCAGTCAAATTCCACTGATTTTCAGTGACTCTTTTCTCACGATTTTAATCAGTGAAAGTTAACTGAGAAGCAGTGGAATTTGACTGGTAATCAGTTAAATTTCACTGATTCAAGTTTAGAGAGTTCAACTAAACATTAAAGTATTTCATAGAATTGGATGACTATAATTTAATTAGTGGACTACCTCAAAAGTTTCGGTGAACTAAAATTATTATTAAAAATTGATATGACTCAGAGATTTTTATCCACGACACACAAAATGAAATGCTAATACACAAAATCTATTTTAGTAAACTTGGAAGGAAAGGACTTTTATTTGATTCTTTTTCTTTCAGGAACTCTAAACGTGTCTCTCGAACTGGAATTTCGATCCTAGCCACGATTCTCATTCGGATGATGTCGGGTCCACGGATAACGACGGGTCTACCCGTGTTTTGAAAGCAAAATTCAACCACAGGTTAGCAGGGATACATGATGTTCTCAAAGAACAGAATTTCGGGTAAAATTTATTTGAGGACTGTGAGTAAGTTTAGCCATAACTTGAAAAACAAAAGTATTATTGAGAATAATAATGAAATATGAAAAAGATGTAACTTATGATGCAGCTTATGATTTACATATTTTTAAAGTAAGATTACCATTTCTCAATTTATGCGTATTTTGCGACTAAACTAATAACTATACTTGAACCAAAATGGGAAATTAAGCTGCTTAGGGATTTTCGAAGTGTACAAAGCACTACAATGTAATGAGGTCAAAGGAAAAGACGTTTAAATCATGCTTAGAACTTGGGAGAGCAAAAGTGTCCTGGGACAAAGTGGGTGTAAAGCTAAGTATGTCTACACAATCTGAAGTGGGTATTAGAGTCCAAGTGCGGAATAAACTGTATGATAGTACAAGTTTAGTAACATATTAACCTAGCTGCACTACTTTACGGCACACTTTCATCCCTTGATGAAACTGGAATGATAAATCAGGGTATTTTCACTCTGATCATAAAAGGAATTGATGAACAATTTCTTCACTGTTTTAAATATTTGATTTCATGCATAAAAATTTAAAAATACTAGCAGACCAACACGATTATTTTGTTTTTCTTTTTACAACTTGAAGTCATTCCAAAACCAATCAGATTTGAAAACTATAATGTATGCGAGATTTTTGAGACATTTTTAGAGAGAAACCATTTTGTTAGAAAGGAATTTCAAGAGGTTTCTAAAAAATTTTAAAGGAATTTTTGCAATTTTAACAGACTTTTAAGAATTCTTAGCGATTTTACAAGGGATTCTAAATGTTTTGAAATTTGAAGAAATTTGAAGAGGTTTTTAAGAATTTAAAACGATTTCAAAGAATTTCAGCGATTTCTATAAGGTTTTCGTGAAATTTTAAGGAAGTTCAAAAAGCTTGTAAGAGTTTTATGGGGATTTAAGGAATTTTAAATGATATCCTGGAATTCCAAGGAATTTTATGGAATTTTATGAGATTTCTAATAGTTTTAAGGAATTTAAAAGTTATAAAAGAATTTTAAATGTTACCGTAAAATTTCAAGAATTTAACATTTTTTTAAAGTTTGTCAGGAAATTTTATGGGGAGATTTCAAAAGGATTTTTAAGATTTTTAAAAGATTTAGTAGAATTTAAAAGGATTTCAAAGGCTTTCAAGACATTAGTCGATTTTTAAAAGATATTGTGGAATTTTTATGAATTTGATGGATTTTTTTGAGATTTATAATAATTTTAAAAGTTTTCAACAGTTTTTTCAAATTTTTAGAAAATTTTGTAGAGTTGTTAAGGATTTCATGGAATTTGGCGAGACTTCTAATGATTTACAGAGGTTTTAAAAGTTAAGGAATAATTTCAAAACGTTTCTAGGAACTTTTAGAGATTTTCATGAATTTTAACGTGGATTTATAAAGATTTATGATTTTGAAAATTTTTGTGGAATTTTAGCGGATTTAAAAAAGTTTTCGGGATTTTAAATCTTGTAGAATTAAGAAATTTCGAAAAGTTTCTAATAGTCTTAAAGTATTTTAAGGGATTTTAAAGTTTATCATGTAATTTCCAGAAATGTTAAGAGAATTTAAGAGATTTTAATGATTTTTAAAAGACATATCGCATCTTTAAGGATTTTATTAAATTTCATGAGATTTCTATAATAATTTTAAAGGATTTCTAGAGATTTTTCTGATTTTTAAAATACTTTATGGGATTTAAAGGAATTTAAAACTTGTCAGGGAATTTTATTGAGGAATTTCAGACGATTTTTGTATGATTTTTTAAAAAGATTTTGTAGAATTTACAAGGATTTCGAAGGTTTTTGTAAAATTTTAAGAGTTTTCAAATGATTTTTCTAGTTTTGAAAATATTATAAAATTTCCAATTTGATGAAATTTTTAATTATTTTAAAAGATTTAAAATTTTAAGAAACTTCAAAGAGTTTCTAGTAATTTTGAGAGATTTTCTAATAGTTTTTATTGATGATTTTAAAGTTTTAAAGTTTGACTAATGATTTTCTAGTAATTTTGGAGTTTTATAATAATTTCTGCGAATAATTTTAATATGGATTTGCCCAGTGGGCAAAAAATTGAAAGAAGTTTTTAGAACATCCTAAAAACGTCCTATGTCAGGCCAAAAAACGTCCCAATGTTCCAAAGACGTTTTTAGGATGTATTTGGAACATTGGACGTTTTTTGGTCTGACATAGGACGTTTTAAAAACTTCTTTTAATTTTTTGCCTACTGGGTGATTTTGAAGGTTTTTGTGAATTTTTAAGGATTTTCAACAGAGTTCTAAGAATTTTAAGATTTTTTTAACGGATTTTAAGGAATTTCGAATGTTTTTGTGAAATTTTAAGGGACGAGGGCAAACAAAACACGCGTGCGATTATTCTCTTTTTTTTCCTACAACTGCCAGTCATTCAAAAGCCAATCAGGTTTACAAGAACAATGTACGCGAGATTGTCGAGATATTTCGTGACACCACTTTTTTAAGATAGGATACATGCATTAAAAATTTATATTTAAACTTGAATAATTGAATCCTATTTGTAACAATATCGGTTAGTGAAAAAACTAATTATTTCCTTCCTGACAGAATCGTGCTTTTTCAATAGTGCAAATACCCGGCAGGATAAGTAAAGTGAAGAGAACCGTCACATGCAAAAAAAGGGACCTGTGCACTGTGCAATGCACCGTTCTCTCTGGTCTCTTTCGCACTTCGCGTTCGTTCCTTCCCACTCGAATGGTTTTCCACCTTCCTCTCAGGCGTGAAGTCTCTCTTTTATTTTTTCCCTTTCTATCCTCTTTTTTTTTGTTTTTTATTTCTCCCCCTTTTCTGCACTGTCTCTACTCTCGATATTTCTTTTTTCTCAATGGTGGTACAGCCAGCAGGCTGACGTCGTTTTCCTTGACAAGTAACCTGCGAACGACGGCCGAAAAGAACCCAGTTATTTCGCAGGGATAAATTCTGTTTTCTACTTCTGTATTGATCTTTTTCACTTTCTTCGAATTCTTCTTTTGCGACCCTATATTCATCCAAAAATACCTTTCTTTCTACTTCAAGAGAAAAGAAGTTATGATTTTTTAGAGCGAAAAATGTTCTGTTAAATGAGGGAAAACCATAGACTTTTGTTTTGATTGGACAATCCAATTAAGACAAATTGAGGCAAATATGAAACATGTAAGTATGTAACTCACTTTAACTGAGTTGCGCTTTCCGGTATTTATACCCCAATTAGGTGTAATTGCAAAATATAATTTTGAGTATTTGGTAACAAATGTGCAACATTGAAGGAACGACTCTCTCATTTGGTCCAGAACATTTCATGCAAACAAAATGCAACATAATTAAAACGTGACGAGCTGTTTCGTGCATGTATTGCATTACATTCGTACCATCTATAGTCTTTTTAATTACCTCTCTCATTCATTATGTAGCACTGAACAGTTAAATATGAAAAAAATCGGTTCTCATTTAACCTGGCAATTAAAAAAAAATGAAAATATAAAGGTGATTTTTTTCTCGAATTAGCGAAGCATTAAAATAGTTGAATCACAAAAAAAATCTTATTCTTTGCATAATCATGTTAATTAGAGTACAATTAACCTGATTAAAAAAAATATATTTCCATTGTCTTATTATAAATTATATAATCTTAAATTTTTTATGAAATCAATGCAATTCTTTTTTAAAATATAGAACGAATTAATTAATACAATATAAAATGGTGGGAAAATTATGAAATTGTAAGTTTAATTGTTCACACGCTTTAATACGGGTGAATTCGTCCCTTGTGTTAGGAGTAGGGAACCCGGCTTATAGTTGCGTAACTTTCCTCATATATATCTATATACTCCAGTTTGCATGCTTTAAAAGTAAACAATGTGAAATTTGCATTTAAACTGCTTCTGTAACATGTTACCTACTGTAAAATGACGTGTAGATTACTCATTCGGTAAAATTGCGTCTCAATTTCGAAAAAAGTTTCTGTCAGATTCGCATAACGAAAAATAAAAAAATAAAAAAACACGAAACTACTAAGTTTCTTTTTTATTCCGTCTCACATAGAAATTTCGTAATATTTCTGAATACTTAAACATTCGAAATACAAAACACGTGAAAATGACAATTCCTTTTTTTTCAAGTTCCTCTCTGGTCGATATTCAATATCTGAATCATTTACCAATTAACCCGCGTTTCTTTAGCAAGTGATGATCTCAGGGTCGTTTAAGTTTCTGAATGGAAGTTGGAGTGAGTCCTAATTTTTCTCACCCTCCTTAAATCAGCCTCTCTCGTCTCCGTCAGTGACGAATACAACGATTTGTGAGATTCGATTTCAATTAGGGGAGAAAACGTAGTTTGGCCTCAGTGAGAGGTATCTTCGAGTTTGGAAGGGTGGTTTCGAGGGTACTCGAGCCTCTTCTTCTTCGTGAAGACGCTGTCGTCGCCATTGCTGCTTGTGACGCTCGTTAAACGTCGTTGATGGAATCGCCGAGTGGCATCTACTCTGGGGCGCTCAAAGTCGTGGCAAAGTCACGGGGCCTATCGATCTTTTCCCTAAATGGGCCTAAGTTTGTCAATATCTTCAAAACTTCGCAAACATCACGTCGGGATGATTAATTTGAACTTCCTTTTCATCTACGTCTTTTCAAAAATTCTACCCTTTATTCTTTATTTTATTAGAGAATTTAGAAGAATTAGCAAAAGATTTTTAATAATTTTAAGGAATTTCAAGAGATTTTATAAGGTTTCAAAAAGTGTAAAAGGATTTTAAGAGATCTATAGTCATTTTGAAAAGAGTTATCAATAGATTTTTTTCAGAGATTTAACAAAATTTCAAGACATTTTAACTGATTTTAACGAATTTTAATTAACTTAAAAGAATTTATATATATTTTAAACAATTTTAAGATATTTACAGATGATTTAAAAGTTTTAAAAGAATTTCAGGTAATTTTAAGGGATTTTAAGTGATTTCATTTGATTTACACCACATTAGCATAAATACCATAAAATTTTATGGTATTTTGAAATCTTTTGAAAAATTTTAAAAACTCTTGAATTCTTTTGAAATCTTGTAAAATCTATAGAAATTTCTAAAAATCTCTGAATCATTCTTTTGATAACTCTTTCAACTTTTATAAAAATCACTTGAAATCTTGTGAAAACTCTCAAAAATTCTTAAACTGTTTTGAATTCTTTTAAAAATCCTTTAATAGATTAATAGATAATAATTAATAGATTTTTTTCAGAGATTTAACAAAATTTCAAGACATTTTAACTGATTTTAACGAATTTTAAGGAATTTAAAGAGATTTTAAGATATTTCAAGAGATTTTAATGAACTTTAAGGAATTTTTATATATTTTAAACAATTTTAACATATTTACAGATGATTTAAAAGTTTTTAACGAATTTCAGGTAATTTTAAGGGATTTTAAGTGATTTCATTAGATTTACTCCACATTAGAATAAACCCAGTGGGCAAAAAATTGAAAGAAGTTTTTAGAACGTCCTAAAAACGTCCTATGTCGGGTCAAAAAACGTCCTATGTTTCAAATACGTCCTAAAAACGTCTTTGGAACATTTGACGTTTTTTGGCCTGACATAGGACGTTTTTAGGACGTTTAAAACTTCTTTCAATTTTTTGCCCAGTGGGAATACTTTAAAATTTCTTAAAATCACTTAAAATATTCTGAAATCTTTTGAAATCTCGTGAAATCTATAGAAATTTCTAAAAATCCCTTGAAATCTTGTGAAAACTCTTGAAAATTCTTAAACTGTTATGAATTCTTTTAAAAATCGTTTGACGTTTCTCAAGATATATTTTGAAATTCTCTAAAATCTCTATAAAATCCTTCGAAATTTCTTAAAAACCCAGGAAACAACGAGTAATTAAATTTCTACTAGTAAATAAAAAAAAAAAATAATATAATTTTCAGAACTTTTTTGATATTCTTAATACAAAAAGTGCAAAAATAAAATAAAATAAAAATTTTCCTCAAACTATACGTCTGAAATTTCAATCCAATCCTTTTGTAAACGTCATAAAAGTTCAGAAATTAGTCGTCCAATCTTTCTATCATTATTTTGCTATTTTTTCCATCATCGCGTCCTCATAAAATGAACCAAATAAAAATATTCAGTTCCTCTATCATATAAAAGTAACTTTGATTTTAAATTTACATCCCGCTTTTCTGGTTTCAAAAACCATAGAAGAAATGTAAATAGAGTATTTCCGCTACCACAGATTGAAGCGAGGAAATGGATTCTGATTGAAATATTAAGTTTGTATTTCCTTTTTAAAAATTGACGCCATAAAGCTGCAAGTGGCTCTCGAAAGTACTCGAGCAGAATCGACATTTTGCATTTACATGTATTTCCATATGGACAAACGCGCAAAGTCGAGTCGGTTCATATACGGAAATATTGCGAACGCGTTGGTCTTTTAATTGTCGACTGGATCTGTACAGGACGTTTCAAGTGCACGGCAAATCTTCACTTGAGCATTTTTCCTCTGTGAAAGTATGTGGAACGTTACTCGTATGTACGTGTACAATGCACTCCTTTGTGGGAGTATATAGAATAACCGCGAGCGTTTATTTTCCTTCACAAGCGAGTCTAGGTCGTTCGAAAAAAGAGTCAGGAAGAAATGCTATCTGTGTGAATGTTCCAGACAGAGGAGGCAAAAAACTCTATTTCAGTATAAGTTTAATCATATTTTTATTGCTACAGTTCGCTCTGATTTAGTATTTTTTTACATCCTCTGACTTAAGAGTTAGTATCAGATAAAATTTCAGAAAAAGATAGAATAAGTGATTTTGCCTTTGTAATCTATTCTAAAAAGATCATTGAGTCGAAGTCGAAATATCGTAACGTCTATTCCGCACTCCTGATTCGTCGTGTAAGTATCGATAGTGATTTTCGACAATCGATACTTGCCGAATCGTAACTTCCGCGTAAATTGAAATTGAAAGTTTGAATTTGAAATTTTGAATTTGGTTTCGTTAATAATCATTTTGTCACGAGTCTAAACTCAAACTACATTGAAAATCTAGGAATTTTAAGGGAATTTTATGGAATTTTTAAAGATTTCATGAGAGATAATGGGATTCTAAATGCTATCGTAGAATTTTAAAGAATTTCAAGAAGTTTCTGGGAAGTTTTAGAATTTTTCATGACTCTGATTAGATTTCAATCGTACTTCAAGATACTTTTATAATTTTAAAATTTATAGGGTATTTTAT
>UCOK01012733.1:0-11966 GCA_900474325.1 Synergus umbraculus
GAGGCATACCTCTAGGTGCAACACCCGAGTTGGCATACCTCACGGCAACGCTGGAAAGTCCAGGCTAGTGGCATACCAATTAGTTTCGGCACTCTCTCACGCCTAGAGGCATACCTCTAGGTGCAACAACCGTGTTGGCATACCTATCGGCAACGCTGGAAGTCCGGGCTAGTGGCATACCAATTAGCTCCGGCGCACCCCTCACATCTAGTAGCCTACCGTTAGGCGCAACGCCTGAGTAGCATACTACTCGGCACCACTATCCCCCCCCCTTTTTTCCGCTTCCGCACAACCATTCAACTTTTAGGGACTTTTGGGCTATCTGACCCACCAGGTCCACAACTATCCACACCGCCTTAGAATTTTTACTCACACTTCCTAGTTTGTTAAGCGACGCGAACCTCTGGCGTCTCCGTTTATTTAAACCTGCTTCTAATAAACGATTATTAGTTACTACAAAAATGGTGAGTCTTTACTCAAAAGATACTTCCTACCCCCCCTCTTTCCTATTCCTCTTCCCACTCCCACTCAGACTTCATTCTGCTCCCCTCTCCTCCCTAACGATCAAATACTGAACAAGGATTGATATCACCCCCAAAACCCCTAAATGTCAAGTTTCATGAAAATTGTTCAATTTTTTGGAAACTCGTTCGCCATATTGGACCCGCCATTTTGAATTTTGAAAATCTGACTCCGGATTCGTAATCAGCGACCTCGAAAACCCCCGAGTGGAAAATCTTATGAAAATCGGTTTGATAGAAAAATGTGTGCCGCAAAGGGTTAAGGAGCGTTATAGGGTCGTATCACCAAAAGTAAAAGAAGCGATGTATACCGAGTTGGATCGCTTACTTGCCGAAGGTATTGTCAGAGACTCACTTAGTGAATGGTCGGCTCCGATCGTAATGGCCAAGAAAGCAGACGGAAAATACCGATTCTGCATAGATTTCCGTAAACTGAATGCTGTGTCCAAGAAAGACGCATACCCTCTACCGAACATGATCGACATACTTAGCCAGCTTCACTCTGCTAAGTATATCTCGAAGATAGACTTAAGCTCAGCATTCAATCAAATACCGCTAGAGGAGTCTTGCCAGGAATATATAGCATTTACTGTACCTGGCCGGGGATTGTTCCAATATGTCAGGATGCCTTTTGGACTGACAGGAGCACCCGCGACCTTTCAGAGACTCATCGACCGGATCATTACCGCTGATATGCGACCGAATTTCGTCGATATTTAGGCTTTATAGTGAATAGGGAGGGATTACAACCGGATCCGAAGAAGGTGGAACCAATTACAACCTACCCGGTTCCGCGTAATGTAAAACAGCTCCGAAGATTCATTGGGCTAGCATCGTGGTACCGAAGATTCATCCCGGAATTTTCACGAATGGCTGAGCCTCTGACAAGACTTTTCTGGGCAACAGAAGAATGGCATTGGGATCTTGATCAACAGGAAGCTTTCAATTGGCTCAGGACTGCACTGACTACCGCACCCGTATTAGCTTATCCGCCCTTCAAAGACATTACCGAGAATCCCTTTATTCTCCAAACGGACGCGAGCGCTACAGGTATGGGCATGGTATTGACACAGAACCAAGAAGGTCAAGAAAGAGTTATCGCCTACGCTAGTCGTACCCTTACGTCTGCGGAACGAAACTATACCGTGACTGATCGGGAATGTTTGGCAGTTGTTTGGGGGATTAAAAAGTTCCGAGAGTTCTTGGAGGGTTTTCACTTCAAGGTAATAACGGATCATAGCAGTTTGAAGTGGCTTCACAACTTGCGTAATCCAACTGGAAGACTGGCTAGATGGTCGTTGGAGCTCCTCGAATATGGATTTGGATTTGGATTTGGACACCGAGATTGACCTTACCGAGATCGAGGATAATTTGTATTTGAGACGGGTAGAAGCTGTAATCGCTAAGCCCAAGATCTTTGCGGATTGGAAAGTAGAGAATGGGAGATTATATCGCCACAGATCCAATTCTGACATCGATGATATATTACCGGATTTGGATGCTTGGAAATTAGTGATTCCTATGGAATGGAGAAAGAGAATTCTCGAGGAAGGCCACGCTGAACCTCAATTTGGACATTTAGGGGTTGATAAGACATATCAGAGAATATCTATCCGGTACTATTGGCCAGGAATTTTCCGCGATGTCTCACAATATATTCGTAGATGCGACCTTTGTCAAAGATGCAAAGTGGAATAGGCCCGCTCGGCTGGCTTAATGGGGCAGCGTATTGTCGAGCAACCATGGACGGTGGTAGCGTCGGATATCATGGGACCCTTCCCGAAAAGTAAAGCAGGCTATCGATATGTTTTGGTCTTTCAGGACCTCTTTACAAAGTGGGTTGAGGTAATCCCGATTCGCACGGCTAATGGTATAACAATAAAAAGTAATTTCGAAGACGTGATAGTCTCCAGATGGGGAACGCCTGAGGTTATTCACACCGACAACGGAACTGAATTTTGTAATAGATTACTCTAGGGAATGTGTAAGGAAATGGGGATATTGCACACCACTAATCCCGTATATCATGCTCAGGCAAACCCTACCGAGAGAATAAACCGAATAGTGAAGACTATGATCGTGTCGTTTTTGCGAGAAAACTATCAGGATTGGGATCTACTTCTCCACGAATTCCGATTTGCGTATAACACTGCGGCTCATAGTTCCTTAAAGGTCTCCCCAGCGTTCTTAAATTTCGGTAGACAGCCTCTACCGTATCGTGAATTTAGGCAGGAATTAGAGAGAGACGAAGCAAGGAGTGCGCCGGATAGGTTGGCTTGGTTAAAAAGGGTTGAGAAGCTGGACCACCTCCGAGACTCGATATCCCGCCAACTGGAAAGGGCTCATCAGTCAGAAGCTAATTATTACGACAAAAAACGTAGAGACAGATCTTTCGCAGTCAAACTCTCAAAGACATTCGAGGGTCCCTTTAAAATAACAAAGCGATTGTCACCCGTTGTTTTCCATTTGACTAACGTCAACGGTAAATTCGTAGGGAAGGAACATATTGAACATCTCAAGCCCTATTATGAGAGCGTCCCAGATTTAATTACCGCGGAAAACTCTGACAATGACGCCTAACGTAAAATATCAGATTCTCCTTGTTCTTGAAAGCCAATCGTAAATTTCTAAATTGTTTTTATGATTTAATATCCTTGTTAACACTTTTTATTTGCGTATGTTAACTACCGCGTTCCTCCTGTCCCTTTTACAGAGATTTCCGAGTGGTTGGGATCCTGATGAAGGATCACGCAAAGTTATTGCTTCCGAAGTAATAGCAGAGGTGGTGGCCGAGATGGTCCCGGAGGTGCTCAGCGAAATGCTGGTTCTTAAAAAGAAGGAGCCAGAGCCGATCGCCTGGAGACGACGCGAGGGATACGTCACCCCTCCTGAGATTCCCGAGATTCCACCTCCCTCCAGCAAGGAAATGTTGGAGGAAACTATCTGGATGAACCTGCTGGCCAAGGATCTTACCAGGGAACAATGACTGAAGAAGGGTGCGCCGAAACCTAGGGCATATCGTGGCCCTATCGCTGCCGAATGTTGGGCGTGCCACGCCACAGGGCACAAGAGGGGACAATGTCCGGATCCGGCAGGCGCCGGTATCCACTGTTTCGGTTGCGGAGAGCCGGGGGTTCGCAAATCCAGCTGCCCAAACTGTGGAGAGCTTTACGCCTCGGACATGGTCCTGTCCGGAAAGTGGAAGGAGCGCCCCGGGCAAAAGATCTTCCGAGGCGGGGACGAATTACGTGAGCAGCTGGAGAAAATCCATCTGGCTTGCCGCAAGAACGGGCGAAGGCTCTCCCGCGGAGACCAAGCGCGTTGGGAGGAAGAAGAATAAATTACCGAGCGGCCCGATTTATGTAATTTACTAAATAAACCCTACTCGAGAAATCGGACCGTCAATTCACTCTTCCCCTTCCCTATTTCAGATTTAAATAGGATTATTTAGCTTATAAATGAGTGGTCAAGCGAGTCAAGGTAATTCGATTTTCATTTGTTTCTATCCCGCATGAAAACCGACCTTTCTCCCTACCATTCCCGAACGTACGCTCATTTTTTTTGTTTCATTTTTTTTGTTTGTTGCATGTAATCCTTTGGTTTCATTTTTGGTAATGGATTTTCGCTCTCAATGCAACTAGATTTATAAATTTCGATGAAGAATTTGCTTATCTATAATTGCATTTATGATTTATCCTTACTTTGCTTTGGCTAACTGTAAAGAGTATAGAGAACTCTGGAAGTGGCGAAGCAGGACACTTAGTTTTATTGTTCTGTCTTTTATATGTGAGACTACCGAGCTCACCTGACTTATCGCGAAGACCTTGCCAGTCCATAAGACCGCGGTAGTCTCCAGCTAAGGTTGGGGGTGTGGTGACGTTGCAGAATTCTGTAACGTCAAAGATATAGTTAACAGCCGGCACCGGAGACATTTATTATTTTGAATCGCGCTCGGTAATATGACTGTTGGAAAGGGAGTCCCGCTGCGTAAATCCAAAGCACTCTTGAAACTAATTATTATGATTTCTAATCCTTTTGTACTGAGCGTATGTTCTAACATGTAAACCTCGAGCCATTCGAAACCATGGAAGGATGTCAAAATCTTAATAAAGGACCTGGATCTTATAGAAGGAAGGACGTTTTACTGGAATTTATATTGAAGGAAGGAAGGACGTAGCTAATTCGAATCCTGTCAGTACTCCCGCCAATTGCTAGAGTTCGTCACCTCTTGGGCAATGAATCTGCCGCCTCAGGGACAATTGCGATGCGCGGAGCCCCGTGCATCTAACAAATTCTCTATTCTCACGTCTGGGGACTTGAAGGATGAGACTTTAGTCACAATACGTCTCAAACATCACAAACGAACTCTCGAGAACACTTTGGTCAATGCTCAGTCATTCAAAGAACTCATATCGAACATTTCTAAGTGCGAGTGTTGGGTGCAAAGTCGACTAACCATATTGGTGACTAGTGACAGGACAATATTCAACTACGTCACTAGTCACATTACATCGATGGCTGTCGTGATTGGCTGGAATCAACCGAATTTCCATGATGGTGTCCTACTGATTTCCGTCCACCTGTCAATGAACTTCCGCCTTCATATTCCTTCTTCACTCTCTTTCCAAAAGTCTTAGGGGCAAGAAGCCATAGTTTTCGCTAAAATTGTAATTGAAGCCGAGTGGCTATATTTGTAAAAGGACTAAGATTTTATTGATTTTCCGTCGATCATGGCAGAGGTACAGTGCAATTTGTGTTGTGGCAAGCGAGATAAAGTGTAGATTTTAATAATTTGTGAACTTTCCATAAACCACTTTATTCGGCTTCGCCATTTTTCTTTTCTTGATTTCATTTGGAGTTTATTGTTTGATCTCGGGAGTGCTCGTGTTTAATATCGTTTCATCTATCTTGTTTTCGAGATATTCAATCATTTCATTTAATTTACCGGTTCCGTATTAAACTTAATATCGTTTTAGCGATATTCGGTAAGGTTGTAACGTTACGTAACGTGCCTACGGGATAATCGCCTGTCATTTGATAATTTACCTTTTGATTCAATTTTCTATTTAAATTCACTGAGTAAACAATGTATTAATGTAAACTAGATTTTGTTACTTGTATTATGAACTAATTTATTTCGAGTTCTGATTACTTAATTATCAATTTGCATAAACCTATTGTATAAATCTCAGATTTCCGGTTGCCAAATGTATTCAATTGCTTCTCACGAGAAATTGTTGTCTCCAATTATTCCGTTGTGCCCTTCGTACCTATGACCTTGAGATTATGTTAACTGTTCTATTTATAGGATTTTCAGGTTAAATTGGAAAAGATGGGATTCGTCGTTGTCTATGTTGAAACACATCCAACTGGCGCCTTATAAATTCGAATCCCAGTTTGATTTAACGAATAGATTTGATATTTTGCTGTCTTTCCGCATTTAATTAGATTGTTGAGACGTAGTTCCGCGTTTACGAGACAGAACGCGTTACAACACCTACGTGAATTGAAAAAGTCAAAAATGCTTTCGAAAAATGATGATAAGTACAAAAAGAATTCAAAAAGTGAAAAGAAAAGGAAATCTAAAAGCGGAGAAAAGAAGAAGAAAAAGAAGAGGAAGAAGAAGCAAAAAACAAAGGATGGGAAGAAGATAAATTTTGCAAATTTGTATAAATTAATGTCGGTAAGGCTCTTTAAATCTCTTATATTTTTAGAAAACTGTTTAGAATCACTTTAAATCCATAAAATCAACTAAAATTTCATGGTATCTTTTTAAAGTTATAAAATATCAGACATAACAATGATTTAAAAGTTGATATATTTCTTTAATTTAGTGTTACATCCAAAACTTTGATCGAGCAGGAAGTGGTATAGAAAGAAATATGGAAAGAATTACAAATAAAATTCTGGGCCCAGAAGAAAAAGACAATCGCGATCAAGAATCAATTGCTAAAAAAAGAAAGAGGACCACATACAGCAGCAGCAGCAGCAGCAATAGTAGTAGCGACAGCAACTCTGATAGCGAAAGCAGCAGGGAATAAAAATTTAAGTCTGGAATCAAATTTACTCTTTTCGAAAATTTAAATAATTTGTTTTATTGATTGTAATAAAAAGGTGAATAAATTCGAATGTTTTCTGTTTAAAATCTTATAAACGCAGGTAAATTTAAACGACTTACTTAGTTTTCGTGGAACGTAGGTATAATATTTATCGAATTAAAAATTAAATCAGTATTTTTATCTTTGAAAGCGTCGTTTAAATCAAAAAGGTTAAAAAACACACCAAAAGGCTGCCACTACTTTGTTGTACATACTTTTTCGCTCAAAGTTCGTAAATTGTAGTACAATAAATTACCAAAATATTATTTTGTTTAACTATATTAACTACATGTGGCCACCTTCGATGCATATGTCAGGAAAGTTTTAGGGAAAAAAGAAATGTTCAGGACAATGCAAGTAGTTGTCAGGGAAAATAGAAATTGACATTTATGCTATGTTATTTTATCGTATTACATATATATTTATAGTTTATTTAACCAATTTTAGAAACTTTCCAAGGATTTGTTATCATTATCATCATTCTGTTACCGGTGTGGAGAGCAAGGATTTTCCACCAACAATTGCCTCTATTGTAACTGTCCTCGCAAAAACCGTAGTCCCTAATCAATTTTTTTTCCGATCCCTTTTTTCTTACCTAACATTTTCCATTTTATCTTTGAATAAAAACATTATTATTTTCTTTTTTTTGTATGTTAAAATTTTCTTTGCCAATTGTTCTTTTTTTCCTTTTTCTTCATTAAAAATTTTTGTAATAAATTGAATCAATATATTATTGTTATTTTGCAATATTATATGATTTATTCTTCTTTCATTATACCCTTTTGCATGCTTTCCTATCACATTTTTTTTTTCATTTTGCTTGCTTCCTTTTTTTTATCACATTTTACATTCCATTATATTGTTTTATTCTCTCATTATTTTTATTTTTATTTTGTGATTTTTTTTATTTTATTATGATTTTGCTTTTATTTTATGATTTATCATCTTTTTTTTATATATTTTTTTTGGCCAAGGAGTCCCGAATTAATGTAAAATTGAATTCATTTAGGATTTTTCCTGGCTGACTAGTTTCGAATTATGATTCCTGCTTTTATTTTTTATTGTCTCCCCTTGTGGTTTGAGACCTGTTCGGTCCTCCCTAAGGAGAGGGGAGTTGTGATGTTGCAGATTTCTGCAACTCACAAAAAGCTCAATTTTAATTTAATTTCAGTTAAAAAGAAACTTTAGTGCTTTCGTTTACAGTCAAAATTCAGCACTCCTATCATTTTATATTATTTTATCTGTTTTTATTATTTTCTTATTATATTATTTATTATTTTAGCAAGACATTTTTTTGTAGAATTGATTTTATTTTTATATTTTTTTATTTTATTATGTACATTTCTGAGCATCGTGTACGAGATAGGAAGCTACGGACGTTCCAACCACCTACACCATTCACAGACTCAGTTTCGTCATTCGCAACACCACCTTCAGAAATTCTTCGACAACTCTACAGTTCCTTGGCCCTTCTTATCGTTATCTTTATCTCCACCATCCCTCTTAATGTCCAAGACAAAGATATTAATTTTATGATAAAAATATCATTATTTTTGTAATTATTATTATTATTATTATTATTATATCTTTATAGGAAAGAGTGAATACCCGATTGAAAAACTTCTTAAAAAATTTGTAAAAGCAGATGAAAGGTAAAAGGAGAAGCAGCACATGCGAAAGAACGAACTTTATCAGAAGATATCTTATTAAATAGCACAAAAGAACCTGTAGCAGAAGAATGCTGGAAGAATGTGGAAAAACGATTAAAAGCATGAAAACGTTGCAGAGACTCCTCAACAACACCCGAAAGCAGCGACAGATTAATGCCAAGCAGCTAAATTGTCAACAGTTAATGGAAAAATATCCTGCATTACATGATCCATATCTGGTTGGTAATATTTATTCTTTTTTACCTTGTAAATTTAAGCAACACCATGTTTAAAAAATGTTAAAATTGTTAATTTTCATATAGATTCTGTGGGAATTTGGAAAAATAGTAAGAGTATCTGTAACCACCATGCGAAGTAATTTAATGAGGGGTATCAGCAAAATTTTGCTCATAATGATTGAACAGAGAACTAAAGAAGAGAATCCGATTATCCATTTTTTAAAACATTTAGGAGACTTTTTTGCAGGAAAAAAACAAAAGAAAGTTTACTTGTACTTGAAGACGTATGTAAACATCTCAATTTATACGTACTTTTTATCGTTATTATCCTACGAAATATCTAAAATCTCTTTAGCTTGCTTAAAATTCTTTTGATTTAAATTTTAATGCTTCATTGATGTTTTGCTAACATTGATTGAAAATACAAGTTTTTATAGCTTTTAAACAAATTGTCTACCAAGTAGGTTTCAGTTTATTGTAATTTAAAGAGATTTTTCGTTAGACCTAAAAGAATTTGGATTCATGTTTTTAAATGACAAAACGTATGACGATTATTGCTATTTTAAAATGTTTTCATTTTATAGCCTGGAAAACCACCAAGAAAGGACAAAGTTCCACTCCTGACAGCTGCAGATCAATTAGCAAAACAAGTGAAGTGCTATGTTGATTCGATACCACTGTTCTGCGAAGAACCAAAGGAAGCTATTCTTCATTTAATGGCGTCTTACTGGGTGTTCGACATCGAGTATGATAAAAGCTTACGACAACAATGCATCCTTTTAACTATGATTATTTTTGAAAAAGAAGCTTCACGTATTCTGGGTTCTGAAGCCAATCGCTATATTTCGGTTTTTGACATATTGGAAAAAGCTGGTTTATCATAAGATAATTGTATTTAATAGTCATTAAAGTTAACAATTGCAATTGAAAAAATTGTCGTAATTAATAACACGTATTGTGCGTGTAAAATTCATTTGGGCTCTAAATGGGCTTCAGCTGAGTTAGAATAAATACTATTTTATGTAATTGAAAAAGAATTACATTTAAAGATTGTCGTCCAATTGGCTAAAATTGGTGCCCACATAATAATTAGACTTAATGGAAAAGATTTCTAAACGGGATCTAATCCCTCTACTGGCATTTAAAAATTCAAATAAATAAAAAAATAAAACTGACCTTATCTTTTCGGATTATTCTGTTGAAATATTGCAACACTTTTTATTTGAAAATTTATCTGTTTTTTTGAAAATTAACTATTTCGTTAAATTAAACATTTGTATTTTGACCTGAAAAATCTGAGTATTAGTGCACTCGATCCGGAAAATTGTGTTCGATCCCTAGCAACAGTCTCGAATTAGCAATTTATTCCGAAGAAATCTTAATCATTCCGGAATTTGTATCTGAACCAAATAGTTTAATTCCGATCTAATCCGAAGGAAGTTTTCAATCCGAATGAATCCGAAACCTATTCAAAAATAATGCGAACCTTTAATCTGAATAAATCCGCCAATCCGAATTAATCAGAATTAACCCGAACTTTCAATTCGAATAAATCCTGTCAAAACGAATGAATCCAAAATTTCAATTTAAATGAATCCGGTCAATCAGAACTTTCAATCCGAACGAATTCGAATGAATCCAGTCTTAATCCGGGATTCTGATTAATGCGGATTGGTGGAGTCTGGTGGATTCATTTAGATTAAACGTTCGGATTAATTTGGAATAAGCTTTGGATTAATTTGGATTGAAAACTTATTCCTTCAGATTAAATCGAAACTGTTTGGTTCGGTGACAAATTCCGGAATGATTCTGAAAATTTCGGATTGATTCGGAATGAATTTCAATCCGCAGCTTTCGCTAGGGTGTTTACAGGTTAAGTGTTAAAAATTAATCTGAAATTGTAATCTGAATGAATCCGCATGAACCCGGAGAGTTTGAATTAATCAGAATTAATCCGAACTTTCAATCTGAAGGATTCCGGTCAATACCAATCAATCCGAATCAATTCGAATGATTCCATAAAATTAGGATGAATTCCGCTTTATTCAGATTGAGTGTTCGGAGTTATTCGGATTGAACGGATTCATTCTGATTGAATCGTACTGCCCGGAATCATTCAGATTGAAAGTTCAGATTAATTCTGATGATGCGAATGAAGTTGTTCACATATTATTGATTCGATCCACAAAATGGATCATTTTGATCTCAATTTGATAATCAAAGTAATCTGCAACGATTTAATACCCTGGGGTTTACTGTGTTGGTTTCTTGAGCTATTTTCGCAAAAAGCCTTAAAAGAGCGCGCGGAGTCATGCGATACTAAAGAAGTTCGATTGGCAAAAAAAAATAAGAAAAGACATTGAAAAAGTTGAAGAAGAAGACCTTTTTTATGGAGCAAACATAGCTGATTAGTGTCGAATTGAATAAATAGCTGTAAGTAGAGAAAAAATCCAATATTCCTCAATCCAATCTTCTGTCAACTTCAATCGCGTTTTTCTCGAAAAGTTATTTTTCAGATTTTCCGAATTTGCGGACAAGATTACTCAGTGAATTTTCAAACTAAAAAAATTTGTAAAAAACCATTTTAAAGGGAACTAAATTCTCTAGTCTGTAAACCTCTCGGATTTTTTTTTATATTTATTTATCCATTTATTTGCAAAAATAAAAAAAATTTACTCAAAAATTTGTTCAAATGTCTGTCATTTTGTTAAAAACTTTGATTACATTTGAAATTGAGATTCACAGACTAGATATTAGTGTTACGGCGGGCTCTATGAGAAACGGCAATTTAATAAAGTATGGCCTTTTCTTATAGAATCCACGTAAGTTCTTTTCTCAAATGGTCAGTGACCGCGGTTGCTGCTCTTTCCCCCGCAGCGCCATAGTTCTAATTACGCGGGACAGCGCATTGAAGAGAGAGAGAGACCGCGACAGCGACAGCGACAATTAAAACTTAATAAGCGATACCTTCTTATATATTTTACTCTCCTAATATCTTTCGACCAGAAAGTCACTTCAAATTGTTAATTAACAATGTTTACAATTTATAAACATTGAGTTAATAATTTTATAATTAATAAATTAATAATAACTAACTATTTTCAAATTTTGGGGATAATTAATTGAAATTAGAATTCCGATAATCGATAACAATTTCAATAATATTAATAAAGAGTTTGGTTTGGTCGAGACCACCAGTGGAATAATAATTCTAATAATTCGAATTAAGAAATTTAACTCTGAAGAATTTTCAATACACGTGCCATAAAAAAATGATAAATCGGTGCTAAATCAGCATAAGCATTTTAAAGTCACGCCATATCTGACCGCCGTTCCCACAGTGGTCATCAAAATCAATTTTCCAAACTTTGCAAAAATCCCTACCCGGTTCTACTTGTCCTAGACAACGAGCTAAATCAAAGCTGCATTTCTTTAGCATTCAACGCCGACTTCTACCTT
>UCOK01012742.1:0-18128 GCA_900474325.1 Synergus umbraculus
TATATATATATATTATATTATATTATATTATTCATTATCTTAAAGCTTTAACACCTTTGAGGGAACAATAAATATACTTACTCCGATTTGACTCAAAGTACATCTTTTTATTATTATACAAGGGGGGCATCGCCCCCCTGCGCGCTCCGCGCGCCTACCCCCCATCAGAATTTTGAAGAATTCTTTGATTTAAGAGCGTTTTATTGAGGTCTTACAGGCGGCGAGATCTTTTTATAATATAGATAGATTATTTTATTATGATTTTGAACCAAAATATCCAAGAGACCCTGAAATTTTCAAAAATTGGTATTTTTTGGGTCACCCTAACGAATAGCCTTGATAAACATAAACACTGGTGTAAAATTGGTAACTTCCCGCACGTTATACATGCCTCGAAAATCGAGCATACAAAAAAATCTGTTTTGCTCTTATAGACTGTGAAAAATTGGATAAAGAATTGGACACTTATAGGTTTCCAGGGAACGCACGAGCAACCGAAAGAAGGCGTAAACAAGACATAGATGAAATGAAATTTCTACCTAGAAAATTAGATTTAGATTTATACCTACTAGTGGCTTTTATATGATTTATTACCAGTTTAACCTTTTATGTCCGGCATCTATAACCACTTGAATGAAAATACTCTCCTTTTAGATCTAGCTTTCATTCCAATTAATACAGTGCATAAAGTAAAAAAAAAACTAAATAAACATTTCGGGACCTATGAGTTCTAGTGGTTACATTTAACGTGGGTTGAAAATACTAACACGGAAAAAATATATATAAAAACAAAAACTACGCCCAATGGTAACTCAAAATAATAAAAATTAAAGCAAATATTCGGAAAAATAAAAGTCAAGTTAAATTCTAATTTGATCGCATGAATTTTGGAAAAGTAAACCTTATAAAAATAGAATTCAGAGAATATTCTTGCATCTGATATATTTATACTTACATCACTGTGTCCATCAGTTCGCAAAATTTTACTTTTTAGCCAGGATAAGTAATAAACTCGAACTCTATTCTTCTTTCCACTAATAGTCACCAAAATGTTTTGTCCCTCTAAAACTTCCATTTGCTGAAACCGTCTTCTGCTAATCAACTGATAAACTTTCCCTTGTCCACTTCTATCCAATAACATAAGTCCATTTTCTGTCCCAATAAGTAAGTTTACACCTGAAATATAAAAAGACTATTAGTAGAAAATATCTCAAATAACCTTATAATGATTAAATAAGTTATTTATTGGAAGTTATTTCACTACGATTCGAGATTCTGTAGGATTTACGAGTAGGAGTTTAGAACAGAGCGATGAGTTTCTCTAGGCTTTTTAAATATAAAAACAGATTTTAAAGATTTGACTAAAACTTTTAAGGGATTTGAGCGATTCCAAAGAAATTCAAAGGTTGTTTTTTTTAAGAATTTAAATTGAGTTCTAATTGGAACGATTTATGACATAAACTATATTCAGAACCGAAATCTTTTCAATTACATTCGTCTTTATATAGTATTAAAAAATATATATTTTATGTAACGCAAGCATGATTTACGCGTTTTATTAGCCTCTTTTTAGTTCTGAAATTGACTGGTTACACGACTTTAGGCGCAGACTGTACGATTCTGTCTCTGAATACTTCTAGGACTATTATGAAGCTGTAATTGTACAGTACTACGCGCATGTGGATTTTCGTCGGTCTATTTTTCTACGCCGATACTGACACATGTGTGTGGGGAATTATGTTACTACATCGTATACTCATTAGCGCTCTAACCTAAATTTCATTTAACAAACTGTAATAAATAATAAAATAATAAAAATTTGTAATGAATAATTACAAAACCCCAGAAAATTAAAACTAAGTTTTTAAGGGGGTATTCTAGTCTAGAGGTATAAATATTGGGTGTTTTTTGAAATTTGATAAAAAAAATAAAAATATTTTTACCATACAGTGTTTTACTGGACATTTATTAATATTCCAATGCGAAAAAAAATTGAGAAAAAAAAATTCGAAAATTGAACAAGTTACGGGCTGATGCAGTGGCGAGGGTGGAAAAAAGGGTGCGTCGGTATTGACACGATTCCAACCTTTCTGGTGGTCGGAAAAAAAAGATTCTTAATCAGTAAGAATGTTGGTATCGCCTGAAAAAGGGAAAAAGAAAAAAAAATGTTCACAAAATGGCGACTGTTTGAAAAAAACGTGACTTTTTGCCCTTTTTTCGAAAATTTAAAATTTTTTAAAAATAGTAAAAATAGTATATTACATACCTATGCCAGTAAAAGAAGAAATGTCTCAGATCACATTTAATTGTCGACCGAGGTGAAGCCGAGGTTGACAAAAATGTGATCTGAGGCTTTCTTTTATACTGGCTAAGGTGTGTATATTATTTTTCTGCTCGACGACGCCAGAAAGCGACAACTTCGTTTAGCGGAGCGGCCGGAAAGTTGACGCTTTCTGGCCGGAGGGCAGAAAGATCGTTTTTTTTCAAAATTCTACACTAGAATACCTCCTTAAGGCTGATGGAATTTGAAAATTTCTCATGTAGAAAAACTCAGATCCCAGGGGCGCAAAAATAACGAGGTTAGGACACCCAGACAGTAATTCGTATATACCTACTTGCAATATGCATGGATGTCGAAATTATTAGATGGATAATACAATTCCACAATAAACGCACTTTTTGAGGGTTTTTAATCTGTTCTTTTTCTTTTTTTTATTTATTTTTAATGTGTAGGGTGGCTCCCGACACCCACTGTTTTGAAACACTTGTTGTAAAGGGTGCTTGATCACCAGTTTTTCGAAAAATCACTTATAGTCCCAAAATAGCGTGTAATTATTTCCTGTCAGACACGGCCAACATTTTGACTTCCATGATGGAAGAAACTAAATATTGATTTCTGCTAGAGATATTCAGCAATTGACTAATCTGGCGCGCGATTCAAAATCGAATTAAATTGACCAATGGGATAATTTGTCTAGCAGGAAGCCAACACGTGCTGCGCGCGCAGGGTGCCCCGTTTGAGAGCAGTGTCGCAGTTGTCAATATTTAGTTTCTTCCATCATGGAAGTCAAAATTTCCGCCATTTCTGGCAGGAAATAATTACATGACATTTTGGGACTATAAAAGTGATTTTTCGAAAAACTGGTGATCAAGCGCCCTTTATTCATTTCTTCTCTCTATTTTTTGCTATCAAAAACCCCTAATTTTCCCTCTTTTGCCTTTGGCACGGTAAATTCAAATCCATCTGATAGATTTGTGTCTTTCCACAGATTTTGACAGTTTTTGCCAGTTTGTTGACAATTTTTACTTTCAGATTCCATCTTCCTTAAGTTTATTCAAAGCCCAAAATTATTTTACATGATATTCAAATAAATATTCCAAAGACCAAAAAATAATAAAAGTAATTTACGTTCATGTTTACGCTTTGGGTATATCTTTTCTAGTAAATAAAAGTCTTCCAAATAATTCCATAATATTTTAGAGCCCCCCAGCGGGGGGTCCGCCTCCTACACTCCCCCTCCATCAGCAGAATTGTCAGATTGGGCTACTAATCGCCCAAATGCGCATTGAGTAGCCCAAAAGTAGCCCAAAATCCGGTAACACTACCCATCAGGGCAACGCTCTGGACCCCTTCCCTCCCAAACACCAACCTAGCCATCGATCTTGTCTAGATTATGTCTTCCGTGGTCTTGTCAAAAGTTTTTTTACATAAAGTATAGTGTGGACAATGCAGTGAAGGTCTAAAAAATGTATAATTCTGGATTTCAAAAATCATTTTCAACAAATTTTACCAATGTCATATATAGTAAAGTAAATTACTAACCCCACAGTGCAGCACAGAGAATCTCGCTGTTAAAACGTTTTTTATATTTTCGTATTTCTGGAGTGTCAGATGTTAAATCATGGCTTGTTGGCGTCACATTTACATTGACGTGGGATTCTCTTCTGGTAGGACCAGCCCCGAAACCAAATGTTAGAAAGGAGCGTTGTTTCTGTTGAAGAGCAAGTGGAGGTGATTTTACTGCTTGTCGATACTAAAACAAAATTAATATTAAATATGAATTATTATAAAGTATTTAATTTAATTAATTTCTTTGCAATTTTTAAATATGAGCAATATATTAAGTTTTTTTTTTATAGAAATAAGGTTACTTGCGACCTCTCAAAATTAACAAAATTTTACTTATCGTGAAATAATCGTTTTATTTAAAATCGCGACCTTCGTTTGTTTATTGATTTTTTAATGAGGAATATGTACTAGTCAGAATAAATGCTGGAATTTCATGATATACTATCGATAAATAATTACAGAAACTCCGCATTTGTAGACTGACTTCAAAGTAGTTTGTGAGCAATTTTCTTTCTACGTCAATCTAACACTTAGATTATGTGAAAATAAATTTTGGGTTCATTTTCTAACAGCATAAATTTAAAAATGTTATTTTTTATTCATGAGGGAAAAAATGCATTGAGCCATTCGGCAGGATTGTTTCTTTTGCTAACAACGAATGGAAGTTTGCAGCAAGAAGCAAAGGCTTGCCTGCGGAAAATTCGTTAGGCAACATATTGACTCAAAATTTCAACATTATATAGAGATGACTGCATTAAAGATTTAATTTCTATGCAGTTTTATGAATTTAGTAAAATTGATTTTTCGACTATAAGTTCTCAAATGATCAAAATTCAAAGCAGATGCAAGAAAAAAACAGATTCCTTGTGTCGAGATGAACCGAGTGACTTATAAAATTATTGTATGGCATTCAAAAATAAGAAAATTCAAAGCAGATGTAAGGAAAACGAAGATTCCTTGTATTATGACGACCAATTGTGCTGTCTGATTAATGCATATAATTGAAAAGTAAGGAAATTGCTGATATTTATAATTTTTCGAAATTGATTTTTAAACTGTAACTTTTCAAATTATCATATTTTAAAGCTGACGTAAAGAAAATAAAATTTTTTTGTATTGACACAAATCAGATGACCTAATATTAATACATTTCCTCTATGAGGAAGTATTAATTTTTTAGATTTTTAGAAATTCGAATATGAATATCAGCCTATAGAAATTGTAAATTAAAAATTGATATACAAAATTTTCAAAATGCTCTAATTTTTTTCATTTTTATCCAAAATGTCTGGCTAACAAACTTGATTTTCATTTTAGGATACCAAGAGACTGAGTAAACCAACGGCCAATTGAATTGGTCAATTCTTTCGAAAGTTATCGTGCTCACAAACTAAAGATCTACAGACAGGCACACAGTAAACACAATATTTACATAATTTTGCACAAAAATAATACTGTAATACTTGCAAATTCAGTGATATCAAAACCTTCGGTACACCAAGTTTCATCGAGAAATATTTCAATTACAAAATATTTCAATTAATTTCAGTTACAAAAGCTAAAATGCGTTAGAAACTTTTCCAAAGAAAGTATTATCTTTCTTTTGACCATCTTTTGTATTTTTTTATATAAGGAATATTCTTGAAAAAAAAGGGAATTGCTAGTGACAGTGATTACACGGAATAATCTCGCCCCACTTAAAAATAACTCCTCTACAGGTTACAGTAAAATCTGACCTCTTCACTAGTAGACTTATCTTGCCGTTGACTCGGTGAAGATGTTAGAAGATCAGGTAGAACAGAGCATGGTCTTGATCCAGGAGATGACTCTGACCTCTGAAAGTCAGAACCTGACCTCATGCGATCTCCTGCTTCACGGTTCTGCAATAAAATTAAATAATGCATTTATATTTAATTTCCCTTTGAAATAAAATTACACAGGCTTACGAAAATGAGACTTTTGTTTTCTCACGTAATTAGGTTATGATACTAGTATTCATGAAGTAATATAGATTGAAAATAATAAATCTCGATAAAGAAAAATCAAATGTAAAAGATCGAAGATGGATGTTAAAGGGGAGAGTAGTACTAGATGATAATACATGCAGGAATAAATAACAAAATTTGCTGTTCTTATAATATAACCTGACGTACTAGACAAACTCTGCTGCCAGATTAAGATTCAGTGCGAAAAATTACGCGAGAAAACATCTTTAAATCTCAGTAGGAAAAATCTTGAAGGCTTGTGCAATAATGTAACGCAGAATTATTAAATTTTATCAGCTTTTTTTTTACTTCCCTAGCACACTATTGCAAGCCGTATTAATTGACGTGTCAATCTAATCTCAAACGTCAGGCGTGCTTTCAGAATCAAACTTATTAATCATGCAATTGTCGCATAAAGTATACAATCACTTCTTAAACATCTATGATACATCCCCCTACCATGAGCTTTTTTTTTTATAATTTTTTACTCTCCGTTCATTTGTTTTGGAAGCAAGCGCACCAGTAATGAGTGCTGTACATACTTCACGTATCTATTTTTCAAAACGATTGCTGCCCCCTTTATGCTCATTTTGAGTATACGTCCCTGCAATATTATTTTGCCATACGCAACGACACTTCTCCGACTTGTGCATTCGACTCGTCTCGGAAATTTATTGTAAATTTACGCTCGGCGTAAAAAGACTTTTTTTGCTTCACTGGTTCACAAAATACTATTAGTGATATTTGTCAGTAAAGAGGGTGATCAAAAAAATAGTTACACATTTTATAATAATACGATTACTGCAAGTATGGTGCTATATTGCAAACAAAAGTTCAGTCGAATTTTATAAAATACAAACTTAAGGACTTAATAACGTTTAAATAATATAAAATTTACTAACTGAATATTGAAAGTATCCACATCTTTCGATTTTGTAGAATTTATACATTTTAATTGTTCTTAATATCACAAAATTGCTAGGTTGAAATGTTTTCACTCATAAAATAATAATAAATATATTATTTTAAATATGTGTGTAGTTCAAGGGATAAACGTATAAGTTTGCATTCTTTTGATTTTTATGAATTCTTGAATTTAATGTGAAAGTAAAAAAAAAAACGATAGAAAAACGCTTTAAAACATAATTGTAGGAATAATAAGTGCAGAGGTACGCATTTTTTTTAAAGAATGGATATACATACTCTTTTCATGACTAGTGTACGATCTCCTGATTCTTCTTCATCTGGCGTTGGTGGTAACGGACGGTTCGGAGCTCCACCTAAATAATTTTTTAAATCATTATATAAGTGAATATCTATATGGGTAAATATTTGAGCTTCAAAAGTGAATATGAAACAGTACTTTGTGAAACAAGTGCTGAAAAGTAAGAAATGTTGCTTTTTTATTATGACTGTATAAAAAAAGTCAAATGAAAATGGTACGAAAAAAAATTACTCAATGAAAGCTATTACAAATTGAAAAAGAAGCTTTGGGTTGAGACTGTCATTAAAGTTTTCTAATGCCTGCATTCCAGTCATTGTAGGGATGTAATATTTCCACGTAGGTACAATACATTAGGTATAAATTTATTTTCTTAATATTACGTCCCTACAATGACTGTAATTCTGTAATGAAGGCATTATAAAACTTTAATGACAGTCTCAACCCTGTATAATGCATCGAGCAGTTTAATAAACAATAAATATTCATAATTGATACGATAAATGAGTCCGAAGAAGTTCCGCCGAGCGAGAAGCCCAGCAGTCTCGAGTGTATATAAATAGCTCTAAAAAGGATTGTGAATCACTTTCGGTCAGAAAAATAAATTTAAATGTGAGAAAATCTCAATTATAAAGAATTTGTTTATAAGAATGACGATTGCAAAAATACGAAAATGTGTTTTCGCGGAACTTGACTACAGTTTTCATACGTTTTGAAGGTCGCTGAGTCCAAATACAAGGTCCATTAGACCGCAGCACGTCAGGGTCAAGGAGATTCGAAGGCCTAGTTGAGGTCAATCAAGTCGTTTGAAAGGCGATAACTAGTATTTCTATGATTTTGAGGGTCGTTCTATCTGGATACGGTCTCAGAATTGCCCCAAACTTATCACCCCGATCACAAATGATATGTGCATAGTTTGTGAAACTTCAGTCTAGACACATATATCGAATCAACCGTGCATTACCTTCATAGAGATGAAGGTACTCCAAGATGCAAACAGCGTTTCGTGATATTGCAAAAATTCACACTTTTCTTCTTTTGTGGCAAACCCTTTTGTCCTCAAAATATCTATGTAACAGATTTCTCTTTCTCTTTTGCGTCTTCATGTCGGTGTCCCTCTTAAGCATCCAACAAACATCTGCCACCATGTTTACATCCCATTTTATAAGGCTGAAGAGTGGAGACTGTTCATCGACTCTTCAAAACGGAGCCTGAAATCTGTCCTTCTGCACAATGGAAACTATTTTGCACCTATTCCGATAGCTCATTGAACAACGTTGAAGGAAATGTGTGAATTTTTGCAATATCACGAAACGCTGTTTGCATCTTGGAGTACCTTCATCTCTATGAAGGTAATGCACGGTTGATTCGATATATGTGTCTAGACAGAAGTTTCACAAACTATGCACATATCATTTGTGATCGGGGTGACAAGTTTGGGGCAATTCTGAGACCGTATCCAGATAGAACGACCCTCAAAATCATAGAAATACTAGTTATCGTCTTTCAAACGACTTGATTGACCTCAACTAGGCCTTCAAATCTCCTTGACCATGACGTGCTGCGGTCTAATGGACCTTGTATTTGGACTCAGCGACCTTCAAACGGGTTCCAGATTCGGATTCAGCGTCCGTTAAAACCATAGAAATGATAGTCACCTTGTGTCAATCGATTTTTTTGCCGATTTGACCTTCAAATGCCCTTAAATTTGACGTGATGGAGCAAAACGGACTCCGGATTCGGATTCAGCGCGTCAAAATACATACGAATATATAGGTCTGGTTTTTGGACTTTATCACTTTTTTTTGTATGCCTGTGTAATTATTAACTAATGCTAACTTACAAAATATGTTGGCTGATATTCAGTTTTTATCTATATTTTTTCTTGAGATAAAAATTCCGAAAGTTGAAATGGCCAATTTTGTCACTATATTTGTTTATATATTGTTGCTCTGTGGAAAAAATTAAACAATAGAAATTCACAATTCTCTTCAAAGTTGTACGCTGAGCATTTAAAAAAAAAAAATTAAAATTTTTATCCAATCGAAAAAATCTTTTTCCTCTAAAGTTGTACCTAGTAGGACTATACTTTACGCAAGTTTGAATTCGATCAGACAAAGTCAAATTCTGAGGGTGGTACACTTGAGGAATAATATAAAAGATATATATATATATATATATATATAAAGATCATTATAAAGATCATTAAGAAAAATGTCAATTTAAATGCATTCTTTTGATGTTCATTCTGCTCAGTTGTTCAAGAAATAATGATTTTAGTGTATTTCAAATTCAAGAGAAAATAATAATAAATAATTAGAAAAAAAAACCTTATGATACACATGTTACATTGTTCATTAATAAATAAATTCGAAGCGAATATATTGGGAAAAATTTTACACAGAGAAAAATGCAATTCAAAAAGTGGGTCTACAGTACTGATAATATTCAAGACACTTATTATTAAACTATCGTAGTGAGAAAAATTCAAGTCTGAAAGTTCTATACTGTGTCATGGCAATATTTTAAGTGAATGTTTGTAGAAAGTATTAGGTCTTAAAACTTCGAAAAATAATACAGATACCAGCTATAAATAGAAAATGTAAAATAGAGCTAGGCGCTCCTAGAATGAGTACATGGATAGTTTAGTAACTCTTCCTTTACTCTATAGTATATCTATAAAAAAACATGTTATCGATGTCGAAACCCAACATATACATTATATACTATTATAAACATTTAACAGTCGGGCGATGTTCAATTAACCTACAAAACATTATGAGAGTAGGGAATGAAATCGTCCATATGACCGTCCAAAACCATTGTTTGGCAATCGATACACGTCGGATACGCTGGGCTGCGCTTTGTCTAAGGCACTCATATGTTCTGCAGCAGCCTCTAATCGAAAGTCTCGGAGACATTACTAAACTTTCCAGAAAAGTATAAAGTTTTTTAAAGCCCCATTGTAAAGACAGCTTTACATCGAATGCTTTACATTACTGCATATTATGTTGCTATTACTGTTTCTTTTTTAAATGATACTAAATCTTGAATATGGGGCATTATTCCTCAAGTGTACCACCCTCAGAATTCGACTTTGTCCGATCGAACTCAAACTTGGGTAAAGTATAGTACTACTAGGTAGAACTTTAGATGCAAAAGATTTTTTTGATTGGATACAAATTTACTGAGATAGGGGAGGGGGAATTTTTCGAATTTTTTCGATTTTGTGCGATTTCGTGCTATTTCGAAGGTATTAAGCTCCTTTCCTATGGAATATACAAAATTTTGTCCCACACGTTTTTGATAGCTTTTTTCCTGGTCTATTCAATAGTTATAACCATTTTTAAAAAAGTTGAAAATTTGATCGATTTTTTTGAAAATCAAAATATTTTTGACTCACTTATCGTATCAATTATGAATATCTATTATTTATTAAACTGCTCTCTGTATTGTACAGAGTTGAGACTGTTATTAAAGTTTTCTAATGCCTGCATAACAGTCATTGTAGGGACATAATACTAAGAAAATAAATTTCTATCTAATAAATATATTGTAATAAGTGGGAATAGTCTTTTTCCTTAATATTACGTTCCTATAATGAGTGTAATGCAGACATTAGAAAACTTTAATGACAGTCTCAACCCTGTATAATGGAGAGAGCAGTGTACCGGAAAGAAAATACTGAAAAGCAAATATCGAAAAGACCAAAGAAGTAATTTATTTTTAATTAAATGAGAAAATTAAGAAGTTGCAAGCGATCAGAAAAAATAAGGGAAAGAAGAATAAATTTAAAATAGCTTATAAATAAAATCGAACACTACACCTAACGCAATAATGACGTACACGATGACATTGTTTCTACGTATTATAATATATTTATTAGATAAAAATTTATTTTCTTAATATTATGTCCCTACAATGACTGCCACGCAGACATTAGAAAACTTTAATAACAGGCTCAACTCTGTACAATACAGAGAGCAGTTTAATAAATAATAGATATTCATAATTGATACGATAAATGAGTCAAAAATATTTTGATTTTCAAAAAAATCGGTCAAATTTTCAATTTTAAAAAAAATAGTTATAACCATTCTATACACCAGGAAAAAAGCTATCAAAAACATTTGGGCCGACATTTTGTATTATATATTCCATAGGAAAGGAGCTTAATACCTTCGAAATAACACGAAACCGCACAAAATCGAAAAAATTCGAAAAATTCCCCCTCCCCTATCTCGGTAAATTTGTATCCAATCGAAAAAATCTTTTTCCTCTAAAGTTCTACCAGACAAAGTCGAATTCTGAGAGTGGTACACTTGAGGAATAATGCCCCATATGTGTCTAGACAGAAGTTTCACAAACTATGCACATATCATTTGTGATCGGGTTGACAAGTTGGGGGCAATTCTGAGACCGTATCCAGATAGAACGACCCTCAAAATCATAGAAATACTAGTTATCGCCTTTCAAACGACTTGATTGACCTCAACTAGGCCTTCAAATCTCCTTGACCCTGACGTACTGCGGTCTAATGGATCTCGAATTTGGACTCAGCGACCTTCAAAACATACGAAAACTGTAATCAAGTTCCACGAAAACACATGTTCGTATTTTTGCAATCGTCATTCGAACTATCCGCTCTTTCAGAATTTGAAGTCAAAAATTCACTTTTTTCACATTTTGAAAATTTGACCTTGAATTGACCTTGATGCAGACATTATGGAATCAATCTGATTCCAGATTCGGATTCAGCATCCGTTAAAACCATAGAAATGATAGTCACCTTCTGTCAATCGATTTTTTTGCCGATTTGACCTTCAAATGCCCTTAAATTTGATATGATGGAGCAAAACGGACTCCGGATTCGGATTCAGCGCGTCAAAATACATACGAATATATAGGTCTGGTTTTTGGAATTTACAACTTTTTTTTTTGTGCCTGTGTAATTTGTGGACAGGAAAGATCAACATATAGAGAGATTACTGATATTTTTAGGAAAGATTACCGTATTTTTTGGATTCTGTCTTATAATAAAAGTTCTGTGTTAAGAATTTGTACAATTGTTAAAATCCCGCTGATTTCCATTTTTCCACGTGTAGTGTTCTACGCTGAGAATCTAGACGGCCCGGGCTCGATTCCCGGCATCTAAAAAAACTCTCCTTCTCTGTGACTAAGGCAAGGTCCGTTCACACTGCCTTACTGATGAGTCCAGTGAACGGACCTGGGACGAAACATAGAAGAGCGAACTTATAGATGGCTTAACGCCATATCCGTAGGTTACATCCTTTATCCCTACAAACTACGTGTCAGTAACATAACCTATTAACATACTTCAGCACAAAAGCATTAAAGAGGTTAAAAAAATTATTACATAAGTGTATACATTAGGGTGGCGCTTATTTACCAAATACATTGAATATCGGCTCCTGTCCCGGGAACCGTTTATTTGTACCATACAACTATGAAAGCTGCTGCGAAACCGGATTTAAAGAGCGTTTAACACGTTTCACTTTACAAAAAACGCTTTTTTCGAATTTTTTCAAATTTTTCATACTCCTAAGCTGTCCCTTCTTGGTCTATGCTTTCTAGGGACCCCTAATCTATTGAGATCGTTTACGTGGATGATGACAGTGTGCCCAGTAGTGGTTTAAAGGTGAAAAAAATTTTTTTGACATCAATTATTCATTAAAAAAATTCACGAAATCGTAATTTTGTTGCGTTTCTTTCGAGTTTATTGATCGATCATCAATATTTAAGCCCCAAGTAAGCTTTTCTGCGAGAAAGTAGAATTCAAGAGCTTTAATTTGCTTTGTTTTTGAAGTTTCTAAGTGCACTGGTTACCGAGATATCACTGTTCAAAATTGGTAACAAAGGCGAAGCATGAAATTTGTGAATCGGACAAATCACAGCGCTGCACAGTTTTTTATATTTTTAATACTCTGAAAATTTTTCTCATTAGAACTCAAGTTTGATGCAAATGAATTGGTGGAAGAAAGAAAAATTTTGCCATGTCAAATTATTTGTTATAAACAAATATTAGCAAAAAATAAGCAATATGTTGGATTATGATGTTTTTTAAGTAATACTTATGCATCGAAATCGCTCGCATAGACCAACGAGGAAAAATGTGAACTCGAAAATGTGCTATCCGATATTGTTTGTTAAATTTATAAACAATTATTATAAAAAATGCATGTTTTGAACCGTTTCAGGCAAAAAATAATCGAATTTTCTTTTGATTGGCTTTGAATCTTAGTGCCTCTGATGCTCATTGCTCATTGATGTGTTTTTGTCATCCGATATCATCTGCCTTAGTTCTTCATTTCACCAGTCATTTTTTCAGAGGCGCATGAATATTCCCCAAATTTCAATTGACATGAATTTGATTTCACTTAAAATTAAGTCACCTAAAAGCCACTGAACATAATTTTTATTAATCCTAATTTCTATTTAGTCTCATTTCTATTTACCCGAATTTCCATTTGTCATAATTTTTATTTACCCTAAATTGCATTTAACCTAAATTTTATTTACTTGAATTTCATTTGTCATAATTTTTATTTACTCTAATTTCCACTTAACATAAATTTTATTTATAAGTAGTGATTTAGAATAAGTAATTTGAAATTGTTATGGTAAAGAAGAAAGTCGGCTTATCCGAACTGGTTGGTAACCGATATTAATTATTCTAGATTCCGTGTACGCGCTAGCGTACTTGCAAGGGTGCGGTCTCCCGCTTGTTCTACTTCGTTATGTAACATTGTACAAGTAGCTGCTTTGTTCGTCGTTCTCTCGAGCACATATATTCTGTTGTGAAAAACTCTTTTCGAATACTTTCGGTTAGTAGAATGCTTTTTCGGGCATTCTTTTCGTGTTTTGTACTCTCGAGCATTATTCAGTGAACTTTCTCAGTGAATTCTCCTTCGGTCAAAACTGTGAATTGTTCTCTTGTACGACCATTAGGCAATTGTTGATGCATAATTTTGTGAAGCCGATAGGATAAATTTAGAGCATTTTTTGAAGGTAGTTGGACTGTGTGAACGAAGTGGAGCTTGAGTTCAGGATGGTTTGTGAAAGTGAAGACTTGGAGTGAGAATAAAGAGCTTTCTATTTTAATTAAAGTTTCTTATTTATTGCATTCGACTTAATCAGAAGTGCTCATCAGCGCTGTGATCCTGCGACCTTTATGTTAAGTGGAAATTAGAGTGACAAATGAAGTGACATAGAGTGACAAATGAAAATTCGAGTAAATGAAATTTAGGTTAAATGCAATTTAGGGTAAATAAAAATTATGACAAATGGAAATTCGGGTAAATAGAAATTAGACTAAATAGAAATTAAGATTAATAAAAATTATGTTCAGTGGCTTTTAGGTGACTTAATTTTAGGTGAAATGCAATTTATGTCAATTGAAATTTGGGGAATATTCTTATACGAAGTGGAGCATTTCTAATTTTTAAGAAAATTATTCTTAGTTTAAAAATATTTTTTAATGAAAATAGGGGTAGTTTATTTATAAAAATAAGATATTTTAAGTGTAAGAAGACAACGCATATTTAGACATTTTTTTTCTGTGTATGCAACATTTTTCTAGCAATATTTTCCGTATACTTTCGGACAGAGCAAACATTTAGAAGTCGTATATTTCGATACAAGAGGCCACACCAGCGTTTTGGCAACTGCGGAGGCGTAGTAAGATGAAGCCGAGCCTCGGGTTCACGCGGCTCCTTCACACGAGCAGTTACCAAATCGCCCGTTTAGGCCTCTCGTATCGAACAATATTGTTCTTTACAAATTCATGCGAAACCCTCGTTTGTCCACCGTGTACAGACATCAAATCAACCTAACCCAACTTCACCCAAAACATTGTTCACATAGTAACCGTTTACGACGCTAGATAGCATCGCGACCGGTGAGCAAAATTTTTTGGTAACATTGGAGACCACTTTGCTAACCGGTGACAGCGTTTTGCTCATCGATGTTGGGGATTTTGCTCATTGCTTTTGAGGACAGTGTGGAATCAGCCATTTTGCATGTCTGTAAACGGTGGACAAACGAGGGGTTTGCATGGATATGTAAAGAAAATGTAAGTTTTTTATATAAAAAAACATACATTATTTTACGTATTTTATGTCAAAAACCTCGAGTAACGCGTCACTTCACAACCCTACAATGAAATAATAGAGCGTCAGAAGACAGAGTTGTACTTAAACGACTTCTAAATGTTTGCTCTGTATGAAAATATACGGAAAGTATTGCTAGAAAAATGTTGCATACACAGTGAAAAAAATTTCTAAATTTACACTTAAAATATCTTATTTTTATATATAAACTACCCCTATTTTCATTAAAAAAATATTTATAAACTAAAAATAATTTTCTTAAAAATTAGAAATGCTCCACTTCATATAAGAATCTTCTACTTGGCAACCGGTATTTGATTGAAAAAATGACTGGTGAAATGAAGAACTAAGGCAGATGATATCGGATGACAAAAACACATCAACGAGCAATGAGCATCAGAGGCACTAAGATTCAAAGCCAATCAAAAGAAAATTCGATTATTTTTTGCCTGAAACGGTTCAAAACATGCATTTTTTATAATAATTGTTTATAAATTTAACAAACAATATCGGATAGCACATTTTCGAGTTCACATTTTTCCTCGTTGGTCTATGCGAGCGATTTCGATGCATAAGTATTACTTAAAAAACATCATAATTCAACATATTGCTTATTAGGGCGTATCGAAAAAAAAAGTTGTTTGCGCGAAGTTCTAATAGCAATGAAATCCTTCTTTGGGGAGTCAAAAACACTCCCCTAAAGTTTCATTAAAAATAAATTCCTTCTGTCTTCGCAACGCAGATATCGCTAAAAATAAAAAAAAACGAAACACTTTTAATTGCAAGAGCAAACAATTTTTTTTGAAGATTTCAATTATTAAGAAAAATAGTTTAAACTATGCAGATTTATACCTGTATAACAGAAATTCCATTAAAATATTTCCCCCCCTCCCCCCAATTGACTTTGAATTTTCAAAATATCGAAAAAAAACTCGCTAACTTCGCTATTTTTGTTGATTTGCTATAAGTTTTAGGACTATTGGACCACACTGTGTTTGATATATATTAGTGTGAATGTGTTGGAAAGATAATAAAACCATCATATATAAGGAATTTTGACATTAAAATAATTTTTATTGACTTTGAACGACATGAAAATATTTAAAAGTATTATATTGCTAATATATAGCTCTCTATCTTTCGAACACATTCGCACTAACATACATCACACATTATGTGGTGAAATAGTCCTAAAACTTACCGCAAATCAACGAAAATAGCGAAAAAGTGGAGTTTTTTCGATTTTTTGAAAATTCAAAGTCAATTGGGGGGGGGGGAAATATTTTAATGGAATTTCTGTTATACAGGTATAAATCTGCATAGTTTAAACTATTTTTCTTAATAATTGAAATCTTCAAAAAAAATTGTTTGCTCTTGCAATTAAAAGTGTTTCGTTTTTTTTTATTTTTAGCGATATCTGCGTTGCGAAGATAGAAGGAATTTTTTTTTTAAATGAAACTTCGATACGCCCTATTGCTTATTTTTTGCTAATATTTGTTTATAACAAATAATTTGACATGGCAAAATTTTTCTTTCTTCCACCAATTCATTTGCATCAAACTTGAGTTCTAATGAGAAAAATTTTCAGAGTATTAAAAATATAAAAAACTGTGCAGCGCTGTGATTTGTCCGATTCACAAATTTCATGCTTCGCCTTTGTTACCAATTTTGAACAGTGATATCTCGGTAACCAGTGCACTTAGAAACTTCAAAAACAAAGCAAATTAAAGCTCTTGAACTCTACTTTCTCGCCGAAAAGCTTACTTGGGGCTTAAATATTGATGTTCGATCAATAAACTCGAAAAAAACGCAACAAAATTACGTTTTTGTGAATTTTTTTAATGAATAATTGATGTCAAAAAAATTTTTTTCACCTCTAAACCACTACTGGGCACACTGTCATCATCCACGTAAACGATCTCAATAGATTAGGGGTCCCTAAAAAGCACAGACCAAGAAGGGACAGCTTAGGAGTATGAAAAATTTGAAAAAATTCGAAAAAAGCGTTTTTTGTAATAGTCGAGGCAGCACGTCATAAAAAAGCATTATTTTCCGTAATAATTCCCAGACGCAATTTTTTTTTTGGAAATAGCTTCTGAATGGGGTCCTGAATGGTCCTTAAAAATGTGTGCCGTGGATCGATTGCCAAAGGGTGTTTTTTTAAAAAAGAAATTTCAAAAATCAAGTTTGCGTGGACGGACCATTTCCATTGCGTTATACACAAAAAAGTTCCAATTAAAAAAGATAATGTGCAAAATTCTAAGAAAAACAAAAAAAAAGCGAACCTTCTATCTCTAATAGGTTTTGAGATACAGTCATTTCAAAAAACCACTTTTTTTTCTGAATTTCGTCGAAAAATCACTACTTTTTGTAACATTGCCTGTACCAACGAACCTAATGATTTTATGAAAAAATTTTCTACAGATGAGTGAAATTATGATAATGATGCCAGAGAATGAAATAAAGTAAACAAAATTATGCTTTTATTAAAAAAAAAGGATCTTCTGGTGCCAGTAGTACGTGATTTATGATCTCTCAAAAACTCCCTTTTTTTTGCATTTTTTCACTAAAATTCGAAAAATTGCGACTTTCAAATATACCTCGTTTTTTTTTATCTGCGGACGAAACGCAAAGGAAGGAAATTAAAATAGACTCAATTCTGCGTAAAATCAAAAAAAGAGGATATCTTAGTTCTAATAGGTCACGAGCTATGACCTGGGAAAGTGGACCTTTCTTACATATAATCATCTGAGTGCACCATGCGGGGCAAGTACAGCCATATTTGAATGTTTTAATGCAAATGAAGTATCTAGCTCTAAATTTAAGTAAAATATACATCATTTTTTATTAATAAACAATGAGTTTTTTATAAAAAAAATTATATAAACATCTTTTTTTAATAATTTGTTTAAAAGTAAAAAAATAGAAATAGTATATTATGT
>UCOK01012744.1:0-23544 GCA_900474325.1 Synergus umbraculus
GTTAGGAGTTACCGTACATTACTAAGAAAACTAATTCAACATTTTGTAAAATAAAAAGTATGGAATTCTGCATACATGCATAATTTATTCATATACGATTCCCAAATTATTTATCATATCTTTTTTATGCAATAATATTTTCTTTAGTTAACAGGCCATTTAAATTTCTGTGGTTTCTGTATTTCTAATAAGTTTATAAAAACAAAAAGATCCAATGGGTATATTCTCTGTGAGTCTTGTAATTCAGTATGGGATATGTTATATCAAATAATTTTTAGAAAATGCATATACATAAAGTTAGAAGTTACATTACTATGAAAACTAATTCAAATTTTGAAAAATGAAAAGTACCTAGAAACTGTGGTCCCCCTGATTAAGGCATCTTGTCAAGAGGTAGGCCGCAATTGATAGGTTTTTTTTTTAAACCAAACAGTTTCGTCGAGGGTTCGAATCCCGGTATTGTGAAAGAGAGAATAATGATTATTGATACGAACAATATTCAATATATACCTATATATTTTGTTAAATAAAAGAGTTTCCAGATTCCTTCTGAATTATTATGTTTATCAAATAAGAGGTGAATTGATTTCCTTGTTTCTATACTTCCAAAAAGAATAATAGTATATCATTTTTTTTTTAAACAAACAGCTTGTTCCAGCGTACGAATCCCAGCATTACGTAATAGAGAATAGTGGTTTTTCTTTGACAAAAAAGTTTTGGAAAATGCATTAATACGACTAAAAATTCCTCCAAAAATAATGCTCGTCTCACATATCCGACGAAAACTACTTTGGACATGACAAAAAATTTTAAATTAGGAAACGAAAGAAAAGAAAAAATATTTTATAAATAAACGAATTATTAAGTCGTTGGACGATAAAATTCATATCTCTCTAATTTGTGCAAATTCATGTTTTAAGACTAAGTGAAACTACTGATAAAGGAAAATAAATAAATACAAATTTTCCACACTGTTAAAAAAACTGATCAAAATTTAATATACTGTGATTAAAGTCATTTGCATATACCGTAAATTGAATTTAATATACCATTATGTTTTAGAATTAATAAACAGCCATATTAAAAATAATATATCTTGTATTAATATTAATATACCTTTATATTACTTTTAATATGGTTTTATATTAATTCTAAAACATATGGTAATATATTAAATTTAATTTACGGTATATGCAAATGACTTTACAAAATGTATATTAAAAGTATATTAATTTTGCAAACATTTTTAACAGCGCACGTCAAGTTATATTAAAGTTTGTGAAATTAATATACTAAGCATCCGTTTGTATAAACTTTAAGGTGCGCATTTCTTAAAGTTTATTCAAGCATTTGCTATATTTTTGCAGAAGCCAAACAGTTTGGTCCGAATAAGGTTCAAATCCTGTCACTGTGAAAGACGGAATAGTGAATTTTTTTTCGATTAAGTTGAAAAATACATATTGATTTTTTAAATTTAATTATTTATAATTTATAATTTGTGCACCAATATTTTTGTTAATTAACGTATGAATTAAGTTTCCTTTTTTATGTAATTCCATAAAGTTTATAACAACAAAAAGATCCTATCCGTATAATTTACGTCAGCCTTATAATTCAATGTGGGATGTGTTACGTCAAATAATTTTTGAAAATTGCATATACATAAAGTTAGGAGTTACGGTACATTACTAAGAAAACTAATTCAACATTTTGTAAAATAAAAAGTATGGAATTCTGCATACATGCATAATTTATTAATATACGACTCCCAAATTATTTGTCATATCTTTTTTATGCAATAATATTTTCTTTAGTTAACAGGCCATTTAAATTTCTTTTTTTTCTGTATTTCTAATAAGTTTATAAAAACAAAAAGATCCAATGGGTATATTCTCTGTGAGTCTTGTAATTCAGTATGGGATATGCTATATCAAATAATTTTTAGAAAATGCATATACATAAAGTTAGAAGTTACATTACTATGAAAACTAATTCAAATTTTGAAAAATGAAAGGTACCTAGAAACTGTGGCCCCCCCGATTAAGGCATCTTGTCAAAAGGTAGACCAAAGTTTTCCTAGGTCATTTTTTTCAATCCAAACAGTTTCGTCGAGGGATCGAATCCCGGTATTGTGAAAGAGAGAATATTGATTATCTATAGGAATAAGATTCAATATATACCTTTATATTTTTTTAATTGAAAGAGTTTCCAGATTTCTTCTGAATTAATATTTTTATTAAATAAAAGGTGAATTGAATTCCATTTTTCTATACCTCCAATAAGATTAAGAGTATATCATTTTATCATTTTCTTAAAAAACCAAACAGTTTTTTCCAGCGTTCCAATCCCAGCATTACATAATAGAGAATAATGATTGTTCTTTGATAAAAAAGTTTGGAAACATACATTAATACCACTAAAAGTTCCTCCCAAAATAATGCTCGTCTCACATATCCCACGAAAACTATGCTTTGGACATGACAAAAAATTTTAAATTAGGAAACGAAAGAAAAGAAAAAATATTTTATAGATGATAGAATTATCAAGTCGGTGGATCATAAAATTCATATCTCTTTGAATTCTGCAGATTTCATGTTTTAAGACTAAGTGAACATGCTGATAAAGGTGTTAAAAACAAACGGAAAATAAATGAATACAGGTTTTCCATGTCAAGTTATATTACAGTTTGTGAAATGAATTGACGGTTGGACCTTTTGAGCAAACGTTCAGGTGCGTATATACTTACCGTTTGTTCAAGAAGTCCAATAATTTTGCAGAAGCCAAGCAGTTTGGTCCGAATGAGGTTCAAATTCTGTCACTGTGAAAGAAGGAATAGTGAATTTTTTTCCGAATAAGTTGAAAAATACGTATTAATTTTTTTAATTTAATTATTTATAATTTATAATTTGTGCACCAATATTTTTTTAATTAACGTATGAATTAAGTTTCCTTTTTTATGTAATTCCATAAAGTTTATAACAACGAAAATATATAAATACAAGTTTTCCATGTCAAGTTATATTAGAGTTTGTGAAATGAATGTACTATAGATGGCTTTGTACGAATATGTTAAGGTGCGCTATTTTAATTTTCCTACAAGGCTTCCAATATTTTTGCAGAAGAAAGAATAATGTTTTTTTTTTTACAAACAAGATTCAAAACACACATTATTCCTTCAAATTTTGTTATATATATTTATTCAACTATTATTCTAGAATTTTCTTATTGTTTAATTATTCATATTTTCTTGGTTAACAGGGAAATTAGATTTCTTTTCTTTTTTTTTTTCATAATTTTCATAGATTCATAATTTTAGAAAGATCCTATCAGTATATAATTTAGGTCTCTACCTTATAATTCAATACGGGATATGATATATCAAATAAGTTGTAAAAAATGCTTAGACATAAAGTTAAAAGTTAAATTACAAAGAAGACTAATTCAAAATTTTGTAAAATAAAAAGTATAAGTTTATAATTATAAGTATAAAGGCGTTTGGTTTTATTTATATACTTACACTATAAACTTATCATTTTTTTAATCCCAAGCAGATTTGTGTATTGTGTATTGTGTAATAGGGTTCGAATCCCGGCATTGTGAAAGAGAGAATAGTGATTTTTTTTCGAATAAGTGGAGAAATATATATTACCTTTTTAAATTTTAATATTAATAATTAATAATTTGTTAACCAATATTTTTGTTAATTGAAATATTAATTAAATTTATTTTTTTGTTTATTTCCAATAAGTTTATAACAACAATAAGATTCTATCGGTATATTTTATGTCAGCCTTATAATTTAAAATGGGATATGTTATATCAAATAATGTTAAAAAAATGCATATACATAAAGTTACACGTTATATTAGTAAGAAACTTATGATTAAGTGAAACTGCTGATAAAGGTGTTAAACACAAACGGAAAATAAATGAATACAAGTTTTCCATGGCAAGTTATATTACAGTTTGTGAGATCAATGTACTATGGAGGATTCTGTGCAAACCTTAAGGTGCGCATGTTTCTCGGTTTGCACAAAATTTCCAGTATTTTTGCAGAAGCCAAAAGGTTTTGTCCCAATAAGGTTCAAATCCTGGTACTGGGAAAGAAGAAATAATGATTTTTTTTACAAACAGGATTCAAAACACACATTATTCCTTCAAATTTTGTTATATATATTAATTCAACTATTATTCTAGAATTTCCATATTGTTAAAGCATTCATATTTTTCTTGTTTAATAGGCGAATTAGATTTCTTTTCTTTTTTTTTCATAATTTTCATAAATTCATAATTTTAGAAAGATCCTATCTGTATATAATTTAGGTCTCTACCTTATAATTCAATATCGGATATGATATATAAAATAAGTTTTAAAAAATGCATCGACATAAAGTTAAAAGTTAAATTACAAAGAAGACTAATTCAAAATTTTGTAAAATAATAGGATAAGTTTATAGTTATAAGTATAAAGGCGTTCGCTTTCATTTATATACTTTTACTATAAACTTATTTTTTTTTTAAAACCAAGCAGATTTGTCTAATAGGGTTCGAATCCCGGCATTGTGAAAGAGAGAATAGTGAATTTTTTTTCGAATAAGTGGAGAAATATATATTAACTTTTTAAATTTAAATATTAATAATTCATAATTGGTTGACCAATATTTTTGTTAATTAAAATATTAATTAAATTTTTTTTTCTTTCCAATAAGTTTATAACAACCAAAAGATTCTATCAGTATATTTTCTGTCACCCTTACAATTCAAAATGGTATATGTTATGTCAAATAAGTTTTAAAAAATGCGTATACATAAAGTTAGAAGTTACATTACTATGAAAACTAATTCAAAATTTTGTAAAATAAAAAGTATAAGTTTATAGGTATACGGATAATTTATACAGTTTAGGTCTATAATTTTGGTAGTAAGTGTATGGGCATACTTATTAAGGCGTACGCTTCTACAGAATGCCTATATACTTATGCTTTTTTTTTTAAACTAAACAGATTTGTCTAATCAGGTTCGAATCTTGACACTGTAAAAGTGGGAATAGTGAATTTTTTTTCGTATAAGTCGAGAAATATATATTAACTTTTTAAACTTAAATATTAATAATTCATAATTTGTGCATCAATATTTTTGTTAATTAACATATTAATTAAATTTCTTTTTTTGTTTATTTCCAATAAGTTTATAACAACGAAAAGATCCTATCGGTATATTTTATGTCAGCCTTATAATTTAATATGGGATATGTTATATCAAATAATTTTTAGAAAATGCATATACATAAAGTTAGAAGTTACATTACTATGAAAACTAATTCAAAATTTTGTAAAATAAAAAGTATAAGTTTATAGTTATACGTATAAAGGCGTTCGGTTTCATTTATATACGTATATGCTATGAACTTATCATTTTTTTTTTAAACCAAGCAGATTTGTCTAATACGGTTCCTGCAATCCTGGCATTGTAAAGGAGAGAATAGTGAATTTTTTTTCTCAAAGAAAAATTTCAAACACGCTTAATTTAAAACTTTTAGGGAACTTTCAATTTTTAATTAAAAAAAAATGTTTGGAATTTGTAAATGCATTGAATTTCAGAAGCTTGAAAGTTCAGAATTTTTTTAACACGTGATGGTATTCAAGTTCAGTGGATATAAAATTTTATGTTTTAAAATTCTCTTCTCCTACGTATGTAATTCACTATTTTTATTTCTTTAATTATTTCAGATTCAGATTTAAATTTAAATCTTTCGAAATACCTATCCGTGTAAACATAGATCCATATTTCCGATTCTTGACTATTTGTTCAGGCCACCAGCTTTCTAATGATAGAAAAAAAGTACCGCTCTAAGAATTTCAATAGCGAACTTCCTCTGACCCACAACCCTCCTAATTCCATCCCTAAGAGAAAAAAAAATTAGAAATCTGTTGACCAGCTTTCTAATCCGTTACTGACTTTGCCTAAAATCTCTATTCCCGAAAAATTCAGTATTCCTGCTCGTCGCGAAGATGCTACATCGTCTTATTAGTCTTACAGATAAAGTATAAGTAATGTTAATATAAAAATTAAAAAATTTACTAAAACTATAATCAATTCATACTCGCAGTGGAAATAGTGCATGTGAATGTTACCAGTGCCAAAATTCCCAATAATTTCGAAGAAATTAAATTTCAGTGAAAGTGATTGTGTAGTGCAAAAATCATTATTTTTTAAAAAAGAATAGAAAATGAATTGTGATGCGTTTAAAGTGTTCAAAAAGGATTAAATAATTCTACAAAAAGGAAAACTAAAGTAGTTGATGGTACTGTAAATAATTTTTTTTTTAATTTTTGTAATTAATATTACTGCATAATAGTTAATTAATTATATTATACATAATTAGAGAATTATTCTTAAAATTTTAATTCGACAAAAATATAAAACCTAACTTGCTTAAGGTGCATTTCAAATACAAAATCCGTTATGAAATTTCTCGAGTTGAATAAAATTTATTAAGGATTTTCTCTGAGCCTCTCTAATCCAAACTTTACCACGCAATCCGACTAACATTTATTTCAGAAGCTAAAGTCTGAGTTAAGAGCAGTTGAAATCATGAGGAAGTTTGAGGAAAGTCAAGTCTGATTTCATTTCTCGATTTCTGATCGTTATGATTTTGATCCAGTTAAGTTATTCTAATCCGCTGTCTAATCAATATTGAAATCTAATAAGAAATAACAATAATAATAATAATAATAAGAAGAAGAAGAAGAAGAAGAAGGAGAAGAAGAAATAATAATAATAATAATAATAATAACAATAATAATAATAATAATGTAAGATTAGAGATAATACGTGTATTCGAAATTCACTTCGATAGTTTCCGGAATGCATGCCTAATCGGGACAGTTGCAATTTTCTGAACCGTATCTTATAATCATCGCTAATATACGCTTGACCATTAGGGGCTTTAGTTTCAGGCTCGTCATTCTTGTCTCAGTATATAGTAATAATAATAATATACGTTACACATGGCATGAGAACAAGCAGCTACTTAGAAGTGTAGTTGCAATAATCGCATACACACTTGAATTTACGTCGACTAAGCCAATTAGATAAATATGACGTCTATGACAAAATAACCATGCATCCACACCACTATAACCGGATTCTTAAGAACAATGTTACGCAATAATATTTCAGTAAATCTTCTGCACTTCCGGAAATGGCGCAATGTGGAAATAATGAATTTTCTGTATTGAATGTCGGCTGACATTCGAATAAAGATTGAAAGATTATGAAAGATTTATAAAATCGGTATTTTACGAATCACAATTAGACTTGGAAATCTTTTCGAATCTCTTAGAATTTCATTATACACGAGACCCTTTTAAAACAAAATTAAATCTTAAGATAAAAATCTCTTTAAAAAATGTTGTATCTCCCGAAGGGAATCCACACCAGAAAGTTATGGTTCCGGAATTTGTTCTAGTTAAACATCTACACCAGGAACATGATCAGCCTCCATCAGAATCAGAACATCTGCGGTCAGCAAAGGTCAACGATCAGAAATACATCGGAATGTTGGATGCAGCGTGTCAAGAACAAAAGAGCCGAACGAGTGGGTAGGTGGGATCCGAAGTACCTGTCGTCTTCCAAAAAATATGATTCGAGTCAGTGGGCGTGTGTTTCTGGCGTTTCATCGACTTTCATATAATATATATATATATATATATACATTATATATTATAAAAAGCTTGCACAATGCAAGAGTTTGAGACAAGTTTTCTGTGGAGAGACCTGCTCATTTTTTAACGGCTTCATATTCGTTGATCGAAGAATCTGAAACTAGAAATGGCGGCTGGGTCCACAAGGACCATAAGGTCCCTAAGGCCTTCCCAGGTATTCTAATACCTTACTCTTCCGGCGAATGAAAGAGCCACTTTTCTACCCAAAATCCTCCGCCCCCCTTGCGACGCCCTTTCTATTTTTCTGAGCAAATAACGCATGGAACATTTACTTTAGTTTATGGGGAAAGACTACAGAATATATGTGATATGTCTGGAGAAAAATGGCCGGGAGCAAATATCCCAAGAAAAACAAAAGAAATCTCCTTGCTTGTTATTTCGTCTAGATTGAATTTCACCTCACGATTTTGGCCCCAGCCTTAAAAGGCGGGAAAAGGGGTTGCGATTGGGCGATAGCCAAGGGGAGATTTTTCCCCTGTTTGTTGGAGGATAATGTACTATAAAGACCAAATGCGTAGGAACAAAGATTTATCTGGTTTTATGCTCTGATAAAAATGGAGCGTTAGAAGAAAAAGGAAAAACTATTAATACTTTTTATGAAATACTCTAACAATTCACTAATATTTTGTGGAAATTTACCTTTAAAGCGGGAACAAATTTCGGTCCCTTGATTTCTACGCGTTTGGGAAAGAATCACAGAGAGTTTGAGGGAAAGAAAAATGGGGCGGTGGTTTTTGGAGGGATTAGATATTAGGGGTAAGAATAAGGGAGAAAAACGAGGGCGAGAATCATGGAATCGGACCGTTTGCTTTTATTTAAGTTGGTCTTTTCTTTTCTGGCATGGCGCAGCAATTCCATTAGAGGCGGACGACACTCGCATTTCGCAGGGATATATAGTACATGGCGTGGGTGAATAAAGGAGTTGGGGGGTCAAGGAACCAGCGAATCAACTGCCGAATTCGGGCATTCGAGGTCGGAGCTGGACCCTCGCCATCCATGGTCCAAATTGAGATGTTCGCAAACGATTCACTCTCGGGATCGCACCGTTGTCGAGACAACGGCAACCAAGAGTCGAAATGACGTCGGATTCAGACTCCATAACGATTTCTTGCACGAGGGAAAAGTGGAACCGTTAAATCGTCTCTGGGAAAACAAATTCTCCCGGATTTTAGAGCTGTGGACAATTTATTTCAGCTCTGCTTTTAATCCACCTTTCGGTTTAAAATCTCTGAAAGAAAATCTCTAAAAAATGTATTAATAATGAATTCTGAATAATTTTCAGAGAAATAGCCTTGTAATATATTTTTAATCGGAAAAATAGAGATAAGTCCCACTCGTTTAAAACTGGGATAATTAATGGCTTGAATAATTTTTGCTGCGCTAGTCTTCTTAAGTATACCATAAACGAAATTTTCCATCTAAATGAAGAATTTGAAGCTCGAGGCAGAAATATCAACGGATCTGAGTTAAGCTCACAACGCGCGACGCATAAATTTACATGCGAAGAAGGCGTTTTTCTCGAATAAAAATATTTAACTTGAAAACGAAGCTCCTCTCTGAAACCTCTATTCTGACGTTTAATTCCCCAGCGGCTCTTCCCCTTTCTGAGGGGGAAGATGCACAATCAGCTAGAATCGTCGACTCGTCTCTCGAGGCGAACCATTTTTCAAGACTATCGCTGAGAATTCCTCAGGAACCTAAAAATAATCGGTCCAGAGAGCGAGAGCCTCATCCTCAAAAGCCCGGACGAAAATGATCTTGTATAAGATGGAAGATATGGAAGTGAGAGTGTGCGCAGCTGCAAATGGAGAGAGAAGAAAGAAAGATGACGACCAAGAAGAGGAGGAGTAGAGAAGCTGAGGAGGTGACTAAAGAATTCTGGATCTTGAGGAGAGACGACGAGAAAAAAAGAGAGAAGATTTTCAATTTCTCATCCAGGTCCAGGAAAGGAAAGAGACAAACTTAGATCTATACAGGGTGGCTCTCTAATATTGTAACTTAAGAAATGTATGCCATTTTGAGTCGCTTAGTATGCAAATGAAAAAGCAGAGCCATTCGCCGTTGTCAAAGGTCAAATTGTGCCTGCTGAAGGATCAAATAAATTTCCAGTCTTAGTTTCGTTGCGAGGAGCCTTGGAAATACTTGAGTTTAACCCTCGCAGATTGTGTGTAGAAAAATTCTTACTGTGGAAAAATGCAGCCGATATTGGAGTTTAAATCAATTTCATTCTGAAGCAAATTTCACTCCGGGAAAGAATACACACGAGAAATAAATTCTGTGGGTTAAAGGTCACGTCTAACAGATGATACTTTATTTAAGATCCTGCTAACTTGTCTCGGAATATCTTTAGCTTAACAAAGCTGAATATTTCAGAAAGTTTTATCAATTTATTTCCCACGCGAATTTCACGAAGGGAATTCAGTGCTCAGCTAAAATTAATCTTTTTAAATTTACCATCTTTAAAACCTTTACAGGCTTGTCTGATGTGACTAAAATATTTAATAAATATTTTTCTCAAGAATTTTATTCTTTTTATAATTTTTTTCTTTCAAATTCCTTGGGTAACCCAAACTTGTCTCAGGGCCCTCAGAAAAATAACGGCTCAATGAAAGCAGGTTTGCTGCTGGCTTTCTTGAAAGTATAACACCAATAGTAAGTAAGTTAAGTATAGTTCAGAGGCAGGCGGTAACCCCCTAATTATACACCTTCCGTAACCAGGTGCTATTAACCTTTGACCCGATACAGAACCATTCGGAAGCGAGTCTTTCTTCCTGGTTTCCTTTCATCCCTTTGTCATTCGAAAAGCAGTGCGCAAATATTTCTTCCATGAGTTCCAGGGTATATATATTAGTAAAATAGTAGACATCAGTAGATAGCATTTATTGCAGAGAGCCTCTATTAGAGACAATCGGTCCGAGACTTCGACTGCGGTGATTTCTCTTCAAAGCCAATGATATTTTTTCCGCCAAGTTTTTTCTTCGAACAGAGATTAATATTGGCCAGTTTCTTCGCACGGAAATTAATGTGGCGAACAGTTACAGAAAAGAGCACAGCAACCTCATCGCTGATTTCGATCAAACTTGGCGCATTCGAATTCCTCGAACCATGCCGTTTTCAGATAACGGAATTCTTCATCAAGTGATCGAGCCTCAATCTTCGATCGCGAAGAACGCTTCGGCGTAAATTTATCCTGCAGCGATTTTTAAGATGATCGCGGAAAAGGTCGGGGAAAATCTAAAATCGTTACTATTTCTTGGATATTGAAGCTTGGGAATCAATTCGTCTTCCAAGAAAAACTTGCTGATATTTAAATGTAAAAACTCGTGATTAAATAATTCGGATATTTTAAAATTGGAATGTCGCCAGGTGTCAATGACTTCAACTGATGATAATTGATGCTGATGATGACTCAAAGCAGGATGCTTAAATTCTCAAATCCAGCTGCTAAAAAAACTGGTTTAAAAATAAGCACAAAGAAGATATTGAACCTCAGAATTGATTCCAATTAGAATGAAGCGAGCTAGCCAATGCGACAAGGTGAATCAGCTCTTTTCCCTGATTGGCGAGTATTCTATAACAAAATGACAACATAAACCCGCAAAGTGACGGCTCAGGCTTGTTCACGTTATTATCCGGTCCCCGTATTCCGTATCTGCATAATAAACTCTCTGGTTGAACGCCACAAATAAGAGAACATTATACGAGACCGAAATCAAATGGTGGTCACCGCGATTGCCGTCCATAAAGGAATTTCAAGCCAAAGTCGAAAAGTAAGAGGAACTTTAAAACCCTAAAATAAGTATTAATCGTAATAACTAAAGTAAAGGACAGAATTTTATTATATTTGCCTTTGAAAATTATTTTTTTAGTTAATTTAATCCGCAATTCTACGATTTAAATTCTGAGTAGCAAAGGGTAATTTCATTTAAATGACTCTTTCGAGGAGGAGTTTTTCGAGGCAAAAAAAAAGGAAAAAATATCAAACTTCTTTCCCGGAATATCAAATAAAATTCGCGAGGGTTGGACGTAGGTGGAATCCCATGAGAACGAGTAAAAATCGCGGTTCTTTTTCGTCTTGAAAAGAAACCGGACAAAGCTATTGGTCTGTTATTCATCAGAGACGATTCTGCGAGAAAAGAGCAGAGTCGGTCGGTCCCCTCTCCCACTCCTATAATGCCCCATATACTAGTCAATTTATGTCCCGAAACATATTAAATACTAACATATATCTGTATATCTTCTCCATTATGTGTGTAATTTTGTGCGGCTGTACAACATCGGCCGCCACTATATTAGGGTTAATATTTTAAATGCGGTACACCTACATTGTAAATACGGGTATTTTGTGCGAATCTCTTCTCAGAATAGAATACCCGGAGAAGGGGGGAAAAGGATAAAAAGGAAGGAAAGAACCCGTGGAAAGTGAAGATGAGGAAGATTAAGAAATCTATATTCCGTGGACTCTATATTAGAAATTTTTAATTATATCCTTTGTTAATTAAGTCTTTTACAAATTAAATGATTTAAAAAGATTTATTAAGAATTTTAAGGGTTGTGAAATTTAGAAGACTTATCTGTCAATAAAAACAAGATTATATTTAAAGATCAATTAGCCGATATGAAAATTAGTTATGAACCTCTTATTATAATTTATATTGTCAATACAACTTATATTAATATTAAAAATGTTAATGTTAAATTTGTTTATATATTCAAAAAAATTAAGACAGATTTGGATAGTTAAGAAACCTAAGAGAATTTCAATGCGCATTGGACCGCGCAGCTTCTCATAAAAGTGGGGAAAGATCTGAGACTCCGAAATCAGTGGTTCTTTACCAAAGTGGGTGGAGTCATCTGAAATCTTCCGCCTTCCATTCACGCATATTACAGAAAACGAATGATAAATTCCAAATTTTTCCTAGTTTTCAAATAATAATAGTTTTCAATAATCTTCCTCACAATAAAATATTTCCAACGAATTGAATAATACTTGTCAGGGTCAAGGACTTAAAGAAACACAGCAAACAAGTTATATCCACAAATTGCAGTAAAGTGCTGATCGTAAGATTTCAAATGCCACAATTTTAGCGATAGAGTATACAAATATTGATTATATTGCAAAGTTTTACGTTTAGTATCTTTTTAAACTACTCTTGTTTTTTTTTTCATTTATCATTTGTCTGGAAAAAGAAAATAATATTCAGATAAAATGATATTCAGATAAAATAATATTGAAATAAAATAATATTGCAATTGAGACTAATAAGGCGTGAACGTAGGTAAGATATTATTGCAAAGTGGCTTAACTTTGAGAAAGTTGAAACCACAATCTGGTTTCCACTACCAGAATGTCGTGGGACCATGTCGAAGTTTTTCTAGAAACCTAATGCCACTTCCTCTCCGATACCGATCCGATAACTCGGCCAAATCGTCGAAGCGTGTAAAACCTCCTTCAAACGAAATGACAGGCTTATCGGAGCGAGTAGTCACGGTACGATAGTCGGAAATCACGAAACCTTTCGCGTTTCATTTCTCTCGTCTGATTATTACGTCGCGAAAAAGCAACGCGTCCACGTGAGAGAGAGGAGTCTATCCGTGTAATTATGAGCTCGTTGTTAGGGATTTTTATTCGCGGAATTGGATAATTGCCGACGATCCTTGAGCAGTAGCGCATATTCGCTATCTGCCGATCGTTAAAGAATAAACCACATTTTCTTCGGCTCATTCTCTTCCCGATTACAAATTAAGCACAAGTTATGCCTCATCTTCTACGCCGAGAAGTTCTTTTCTAAAAATAGATCAAAGTACCATTTTCTTAAATGAAAAAGATTAAAACCATATGTTTTACTCCAAGTGAAACATAATTATACCTCCTAGTTTCCGATGCATATGTATAAATGGGCTAAAAGCACAAGAACGTATTTTCCCAATTGCATTATGCCAAATGTGAGTAACTAAAGACAATCCTGAAAAGTACACATGATTACGGCAATTTTCGAGCACTGCATTCATGACAATTACGCTGAACGAGATTTTCCGCAATTACAGTGATTTTTATAATGGGAAGACCATGTTTTATTAAATTATTCGGAACGAGGAATGACCAAGGACAAAATACGTTTTGCGCTACAAGCCGTGAGGTATATGATTAAAAATCATTAGAAACTATCGGTTTTTTAAGTGGTAGTGTCATACGTTGAATAAGTATTACATCATCGAGTTAAACTTATGTCAGAAATGTTAGACACAGCGAAAACTTCAGTTTTAGGCCAACGGTTCCATCTGCTTTAAGTTTGTCTCCGACCCTATTGTGGATGAAGATAATTTTTATGACGCCGTGCCTTTTTCTCATCTTTGTTCTTCAAGAGATTCTTATTTCAGAAAATATGATTATTAAGGCGTCACCTTATTTTTTTTGTACATATGAATATAGAGAATATTATATTTCTACCAGTTTATTAATAAGCAGCTGAAGAGAACTATAGTTACTCGTAATTAGACGAAGCATTTTTTTCAGGACTTTTATGTAAACTAATTTGCATTTTAAAGATGCTGGAATAATTATATATTTTGTAATTCTATATTTTTAATTTCTATATTTTTTAATTATATTGTTACACAAACCAGTGAATTAAGAAAAGGGTTTAAAACAGATTTCATACTTGAAATTTGAAGCGCAATGCATGAAAAGCAAATATTTGTGAACAGGGCGTTAATATTTTTCCTGCATGAAGTCGTTCGTCGCTTAATATACAGTAAAAATTTACTAAAGAGGCGTTGCTTAAGACGTTCCTTCTCATGTTGACTGCGAATTATACACAAAATAATTCAGCATCACCAGCACCTGGATCCTGGTTCGTTCCAAGTAATTAACAGTCAAAAGGTTAATTGGTCCGTGTTCTGCATCAAGAAGCTTAACTCCAACGGTACATTCGAGACAAAGGGTTCGTCCAGATAAAAAGAAGCGAATTTTTTACACAAATGCTTACATAACAATTTCAAACACCTTTATAAAAAGAGATTTTCTACAGGGCTAAAAAGAAAGTTTTCAATCCTGTTCCAAATGAACCAAAATCATTTCAAGAACAATTAAAATTATTCTCTAATCTCATGTATTAAAACAGACAAATTTTAACTGTTTTTACATTTAAAACCCAAAATTGCAACGTTTTTCAATCTCAGAAATGTTTTATTCTTAATATAAATATCTTCTCTGATGAGAATGTAAAAAACTTAAGCCATCTTTTAAGCCTAATGGAAACCTCTGGTCTAAATACAGGAAGATACCAGAAATTTCTAAGTAGATATAAATTATGAACATAGTTTGGAATCTCTTTCACATCAATTTTTCAAATCTGAACAATCCCCATCAGGAACATGATCCGGAAACCCTAAATAGAAAAATGCTAACAGTTTCCAAAGCTTCCTAAGGGAAAACTAACATAATCCTCATGGTCCTTATTTTTTCCCTTAAAGATACACCCAGTTCCGGAAACCTTTCCGCATCAGTTTTCCAAACATTATCCCTTCATTATCATCCCCTAACAAATGTAAAATATTCCACCAACAGTTTCTAAGTCTTCCTACAGGAATATCAACCTAAGAACCTATTCTCCTTATTCTTTCCATCAATAATATAAACCCTATCCCAAAAAATAAGAAGACGCCAAGAACAGTCTCTAAAAATGTAGGAAAGGAAAAACCAACATGATGCTCTTCCTTCTCATTCTTCTCCCCAAAAATAGACCTAAATTTAGAACATATTCCAAACTCCTCTCGCCACCAACCATCCAAACCCCGAAAAGTCCCCCTTTCTCTGAAACCTCACTCCAAACAACAAGACCGCCAAATCCTTGCAGCTCCTGCGGCTGCCGTAGGGCAAATCGAAGTTCGCAGACCCTTCTCATTCTCGTTGTTTCCACCCCCGCGATGGCAGCACTGTACTCAGGTCCAGCATCCCTCTCGCGAAGATAGTTCAGTAAAAAAGAATCAACTCGCGGTGTTCCTCCCAATGGAGTCGAGGGCGCCACTGCACAGTGGCGAGTTGTCCGACAGGAGCACAGCCTCTCCTCTGCTCTCCTAGTTCCCCTCTGACCATCACCTCCGAACTCATACGCGTCTCTCTTTCTCTCCCCCTGTCGTGCGCCGCGCCCATGCCAGCGACACAGAGATCAGCTCACTACATGGCTGATTTCGTAGTTCAGTCGGTTCGCCAAAGGGAGTGGGGTCTTTGGTAGAGGAGAAGGCTACCGGAGGGCTAGAGGGGGATTTCAGGGATACCAACGCGACGAGGGTACCAGTGGGGTGAGAGAGCTGGGGCGCGGCTGGGGTGGTAGCCGGTTGTCGGCAGGGGGGGAATATCGGGAAAGAGCGTTAGAGAGGAAGCGAGAGACGACTGGGTCGAACAAGAGGGATAGCTAGATCCGCCAAGAGAGAAGGTAGAGCCAGCAAGAAGGACAGGCAGAGCTACCAAGAGAGAGGGCAGACCCATCAAGAGAGACCGGCAGAGCAACCAAGAGAGACAGCAGAGCTACGAAGAGAGACAGCAGGAGAGCTACCAAGAGAGAGAGGCAGAACTGACAAGAGGGACAGGCAGAGCTAACCAGAGAGACCAGGAGAATGAAAGAGAGAAAGAGGAGGAGGGAGAGTGTTCGCAAAGTGTCCCTAAAACTTTTACAATCGCTCGCTCGCGCGCTCCGCTAGGGCTATGCTTGATGGCGTATCTTCCAATGTGAGTTGCCCATAATACTAAGATGTACGGCTGCGCCGGTAGGGGTCCGGTCTCACTCACTTACTACCTTATAGTATAGCAAAGCCAAGGCGTATAGTACCAAGCGCCGAACGGGTGCCATCGCGTTCGCCAGCAACCTAAGCCACCAATTTCTAGTCACCGAAATTTTCTGACCCGCGGCGGTGCAACGGTCATGCGGCGTGTCTCCGGCTGTCGGTTCCAGCTCCGCCGACTCGCGAGAACGGCCCCGAGTGTGGAGATGAAAGCTCCAGTGGGTAATTAGTGCCGGGGCTGGACGCGACCTTGATTGCGTCCTTGCTTTCCACGTGGATCAGGTCACGCGATGCCTGGTACCAGTGATGTGATGAAAAGCCGAGAGTTGTGAAAAGTGTCCCACTTAGCAAACCTCCTGAGATTTCTCACAGACTCTGTGTGTGTGTAAAATGTCGAGTGGGTTTGTTTTGTTGGGAGGCTGATGTCCGTCGGGTTGAGATATGGGGTAAATCGCGACGCGGAAATTCCTGGTGGTGAGGTTTTAGATGATGGGGAATTTGGTCTGCGAGTGGGCAGTGAATTTAAGGATCGGTTTTAGATGAGAGGAGCGGGATTCTGGGTAGTATCGGATAATTGCGACGGGTACGGATACGATCTGGAGAAAACGGTCAGGTACGTATTGGCTTTGCTATGCTAAAAAGGGATTCATCTAATCGCGATCTGCGAAAGATGTTTTATTAGGAAGAATCAGCAGTATGATCTTCATCATAGATCATCTTCATTATCATCATACACATCAACAATATCCATCATCAGGATCTGTATAAGAATGAGTACAATAAGGTAAAGGACTCTAGACCAGAGTGAGGAGATGAAGGGACTAATCAGGCCCTGAGGAATTTTTCTTATCCCCGAGATATGCAAACGAGCAGATAATCAATTAGCGTTATTTTTTCCTTGCGAGAAGAAACCCTTCGGATGCGAGGTTGCCGGAGCTGGTGTTGGAGGGGTCGGGGGCTTATCGATTGGCTGACGGGTCCTTGGACCATAGGCCACGCCCACAATGGTTGAAGTCGAGAACGTTGCGCGAGCGCCATGCGTTGCACCTGAAGATGCAATGGGAATAGACTCGCGCAGGTCGATGCTGCTATCGACCTCGAATGCAAAGCAACTCTGATCATGTAGGATTTTCGTGAATGTCTTAATCCCATCTCAGTTCACTCGGGAATATCTTCTTCGGACATTGGGGAATCTTATACGGTTGCCCTAATGCGAGGCTCATGGCTCCTACCTCATGCTTCGCGATACGAAGGGAAGGATAGGTTTCTTATCATGGATTAGGGTAGGTCGATAGCGCATATCATATCCAGTCTGAAAGATATCGTTAGACGCTGATGGCATTCAGAGCCAATCGATGAGCTATAAAGGTCGTCAAGTTTCAAGAGCCAGTTTGGAAATCAGCAGGATCCGTCGGATCGACGCCGCGCTTCTTTTTGAGGAGAGTTTTATGTTGCTTTGAATGTTTTCCCTGAGAGAAAAATAAACCCTTGATGAAACATTTCGTAACTGGGAAAACAAACTTGAGGAAATATAGTTCATAGTTTGTTTTTAGAGTCACTTCTTTCGAGATAAGAGTTGCTGGTATAATGTTACAAAAATTGAAGTTGGGAGTTGATACTAGTAGAAGTTAATTAAGAATTAATGTTTAGGGCAGGAGATTTATTACTACATATTGGAAGTTTTAAATTCTAGTCTTATCTCATGAATGTAGGCCTTACAAGATTACAGAGAGAAGATTCTGAAGCCAATTCCCATAGAAGCTGATCCCAAATCTTCCGAGAAACATGGAAAGCGCTAGAAAAAATTAGAAAGCGGAGGAACTAACTTTTAATTTCAGTTTGAAAGACATCCGGGGCAATACTTCTTATAGTCTAGTTCTAAGAGTGAATATTCCGAACGTGTAGAATAGCCGACTTTCTCTTCTGGAGCAAAGGGCCGAAGGTAATTTTTTTTATTCGGACGCCCTCTCGCTACTAATCCTATGTCTCTCTAAAGAGAAAGTGGGTCAACTTTTGAATTCTCACCCAGTTTTTATACTCATCTGACCTTTATATTTTCGGAAGGCTTTCAAAGTTTTCTAAAATCTTCAGGTGTTTAGAATTCAGGAACCCGGTGGTTGATTTAAATCTCTTCTTGGGCCTTTAGTTGAATTTTCAAGCCGAAATTCCGATTCGCAAAGGAAAATTGAAATAGAAATTGTTATAAAATAGAAAATATGAAGAATATTTCTAGAATTGTTTTTATTTCTTCGGTTCGAATATGTTTTAAGATTCTTTATCAAATCATAAACAACATAAATTCACTTTGCGTAAAACAATATCACAAATCTAAAAGGATCATTAAGGCAGGCAAACAAAAATGGAGAATCCTCAGGATTGTTCGTGACAAGAGCTTTACCACGTTTATGCAGCCCCCGAGAATTTATGCCCTTATCGCGTTTATATCTTATGCAAATCGGAGTTCTTGCGATAGGGCATTCTCTTTCTGTCTGCCTCTTCATTGGTGGACTCTTTAATGCTTTGCGGCATACAATATATGAATATGAATGAAAGAAAGGTTCCAAGAATTCTGTCTATCATATAAATCTCTCTGAATTGTATTAATCCTGTTTGGAGTGACAATTGTCCCCTAGCTTCTACTTTTTCAGATGTCTACTTCTTATATCACGCGAGTCTATTTCGGGAAAATTATCCATTAAAATTATAACAGTCAGAATTCCTGTCTCTAAATTAAAACTTTTTTCAGCAGGAGTATTTTAATTTTATAAACTTTAACCTTCTCTAGAATTAGGGCCTTTTTTAAGGAAATAAAGTAGCCTAAACTTGGATCTAATCGAAACGAGTTTTAAGCAATATATTTCAGACTTTGAAGAAGCTTATTTAGCATATAAATAGCTAATCTGCAAGTGACTTTTTGTACAAAATGTCTGGATTCTGGGACGAAACCAGTTCTGGCAATTTATTGACAATTTCTAAAGATTTTTTGGATAGTAAGGAAATTGTTGGCATTTCAAAATTGCATGAGTGACTTTTTCTATGAAAGATTAATGTGTTTTTAATGGAAGATTTAAGAGTTAGTAAGGGAATGCAGTTTCTTACATAATTGACTGCAATGTTAGTCTATTTATGAGCGAATTGAAGAGAAAATGTAAGCGAGAGAGTGATAGATTTTAAGTGCGAGCAATGACAGATCTTGGGGAGATCATTAACCGTGAAACACGTAAACGTCTTTCAATCTGCGAGGATAAGCGACAGTTATTGGACTTTAGTGTACTTGGCGTAATGCAGGTACATATAAGAAAATTCATCATGACAGAGTGAGAGGGCAATATCAGTACTTGCTAATCATAATTGCAAGTAGTGTTGAATTTCTTCTCAGTCGGGTCTTTTCGAGATAAATCAGATAAATAGTGGGCTTCAGTAAATCAGTTTTACTTACGCGAAATTTGCATCCAGACAAATGTTAACATTTATTACCTGTTAAAGTCTTCACGTATATTGAAGCGAGTCTATTAATGAATGGAACACAAGTATTTTTCTATAATATATAATATGATGTCTTATCTATTAATATATAAGAAAATTAGGAAATCTGCTATTTTAAAATGAGAAACATTATTTTGAGTTTTCTTGGTATAATGCGGTGCCAAGTAGGTAACTCTATTTTCTTTAGGAATTAAAATAGCCCAGACAATGGGAGAATATAAACCAAGTAATCTGTTCTTGACCATTAAAAATTTGAGAAATATGTTTCTTTAGAGAAAATTGGAATTTCAGAAAGAAGTTGTTTTAAATTTGGGATATAATTGCATGTAGAAAACTCAAAAACTTGTTAATTCTCGGAAGGCATCTACCAAAGGAGAAATCGATCGGAAATGAAACAACGGAATATTCAGACCTACTGGTTTGAAAGCTAGCAGTGCGCATGGTAGAAATAAAATGTCTGATGGGGTTTAGTAGCTTCTTGAACTCAGAGTCCAAGAGATGGACCGTCGCGAACATTAAAAAAAATTCACTTCTTTATATTCACGAAACTTAATTAATAAAAATATAGTACAAATGGTTGAGGAACATTATAACAATCAAAATAAATTATTTTTTAAAAAATTCATACAGATTCTGTAAAGAATATCATGAAATTTTAGAATTTATGCATTTAAGATAAATAATTTTAATATATGGTCACAAAATTTTCCACGATAAAAATTTTAAAGCAGGCTGTAAAAATATGCATGTGCATTATATAGGAAAGTAAAATAAATAAAAACATCACTTCAAAGCATACATCTTTTATTTAATTACGTTGAATTTCATACACACATTATTAAACTGCGTGTTGCGCAAATGATTAATGATGGTTTCTTGGATAACGTAAATTAATGCTTTCAAGCTTTGATCTAATCCAATTTTTATACTCCAAATCCTGCAAAAGTGCAAAAACATCAGGATATCGAGGATCAATCTGACCTTCAACTATTCCACTATGAAGGAAAACCCCAACCAAGAAACCACCAACAACTAAACCAGCACCGACATCACTATGGCCGCAGTGTTTTTGTGGATGATATGTGCAAATATCTTTCTCGGAAATCTCAATATGAGGTCGATATCTATCTACACAATGTTGATGCGAGATTATTGGCACTTCGATTGTTCGCAGAGCTGTGGGGTACTTCGTTCCACGATCAAATGATGATCCGTCTCCACGAAAGAAGTATCCCCAGCCGCTAACTTTACCAAGTGTGCCTGGTACCAAAAGTCCTGTATGCAACTCTATGGGCCGACTGTACATTGACAACACAAAAGGAATACCAACAGTGACTATGGCAATACCATCTTCACGTCTACCTGGATGATGGCCAAAGTATCTAATTATGTCTGTTACATTATGAGAAGGACCGCGATTTGTACGTGTTGTGCGAGAGATAATTAGATACTGCTCTGGGCTCATTTCAACACATGAAGCAGCAGTAATAACAGCGTGCAGCGAAAGAATATTACCTACGCACTTGATACGAGTAAATTGTTTAATAATAACAACGTGGGGAGCACTACTAATCTGTATTGAAATGTCTTCATCCCTCTCACGATTAACTACACGTTTTTGGCGATTGAGAAAATCCGATGCTTCGTCTGCAAGAATTTGATAAATTAGCACATAGTATTTTCTAAGAGCTAGGCTTATCAGTTTTATTCCAGATTTTTCGAGGAAAAGAATTTTACTTACTCATTTCTTTATCTGCAAAGGTCCTAGTGATTCCTTGAGACCAAATTCCGCAAAGAATTAAAAGATGCAATAACATTTTTCCGGTCATTTTTTGTAGTTCAGACGATGAAATTGCAATTCTTCAATGTAATATTCTTTTGAAGACGAGACCAAACTGCGGAATATTTTTGGCGTCTTTCTTTTGTATTGTATCTTTATCGACAAGCAGCAAGTTTATAAGACGATTAAAGTAATTTCATTTTTTTAAATTGATACACATTCTGTAAAAACTATTATTAACTTTCAGAATTTATGCATTTGAGATAAATAATTTTAATATAGTATAAATATAACTTCTATTTGTCACAACATTTTGCACGATAAAAATTTTAAAACACATAAAAATGTGCATGCTTTAGAAATTAATATTATCATATTTTTTTTGTTTTTTATTGTCTTCCTGTTCAAATTCTATTTTCCTCTTTTCACATAAAATGAAACATTAAAAAATGAAAATAACCTACTTATTTAAAATTTGTATTTGGCAGATTTAAATAAAACCACGGTTTTAGATGACATTCAAGCATTACATAAGGTGAATTTGATTCAGTTTCCTAATATTTCAACACGAAAATACCCAATCTTTCAGTATACGTATGATATTGTCACTGGTAAAGAATTTTAAACTTTTGTTATCACTGATGAATAGATAAATAAAAACATTATCCCTTCAAAGCATACATTCTTCATTTCATTACATTGTATTTCACACACACTTTATTAAACTGCATGTTCTGAAAACGATTAATGCGTTGATGTCTTCATTTGGCAAATGACTCACTACACGTTTTTGTCGAACAAGAAAATCCGATGATTCGTCTGCAAGAATTTGATAAATTAGTCTTTACAGTTCTACACCTAGTTTTTTTTTTAACCGCTAGACTTATCAGTTTCCCGAGGGATATAATTTTACTTACTAATCTTTTCGTCTGCGAAGGTCCCAGTGATTTCCTGAGACCAAATTCCGCAAAGAATTAAAAGATGCAAGAATATTTTTCTGTACATTTTTTACTTCAGACACTGCATTTACAATTTTTTAACTTAATATTCTTTCGAAGAGCTGACCTAACTGCGGAATATTTTTGGCGTCTTTCTTTTGTATTGTATCTTTATCGACAAGCAGCAAGTTTATAAGACGATTAAAGTAATTTCATTTTTTTAAATTGATACACATTCTGTAAAAACTATTATTAACTTTCAGAATTTATGCATTTGAGATAAATAATTTTAATATAGTATAAATATAACTTCTATTTGTCACAACATTTTGCACGATAAAAATTTTAAAACACATAAAAATGTGCATGCTTTAGAAATTAATATTATCATATTTTTTTTGTTTTTTATTGTCTTCCTGTTCAAATTCTATTTTCCTCTTTTCACATAAAATGAAACATTAAAAAATGAAAATAACCTACTTATTTAAAATTTGTATTTGGCAGATTTAAATAAAACCACGGTTTTAGATGACATTCAAGCATTACATAAGGTGAATTTGATTCAGTTTCCTAATATTTCAACACGAAAATACCCAATCTTTCAGTATACGTATGATATTGTCACTGGTAAAGAATTTTAAACTTTTGTTATCACTGATGAATAGATAAATAAAAACATTATCCCTTCAAAGCATACATTCTTCATTTCATTACATTGTATTTCACACACACTTTATTAAACTGCATGTTCTGAAAACGATTAATGCGTTGATGTCTTCATTTGGCAAATGACTCACTACACGTTTTTGTCGAACAAGAAAATCCGATG
>UCOK01012755.1:592-10712 GCA_900474325.1 Synergus umbraculus
GTGTGTGAGCGTGCGATTATATGTGTAAGAGTCCGTGCGAGTGATTGTGTAATTTAAAATATAAATTAAGTGCACTTATCATGTTTAAAACATTTTTTTTTTAAATTTTGAATTACATTACATAATCTTTTCCGAGCTGGTACAATAGAGCGCCTACCGAAATTCTATAACGCATGTATGAATCCCTATTTCATTTTTTTACTGTCGTTAAAACCCGATCTTTCACTGAGTACATGACTGACCAACCTTTCGTTGCTCTATCGCCAACCGCTGAGTCTAAAGGCGATCTTATAAAGAGTCCCTGACTAACCAACCTTTCGTTACTCCTGCGCCAATACAATCTATACAAGATTGCACCTCATAGAGATGAATTACTTGATTTATTTTATACTGAGTTCTAGATTTCTACTACTGATCACCAAAATTTTAACTTCGATTTCTGTCCGTGTAAATAAACTTTAATTGTGTTAAACCTCTGTATCTTTGATTTCGATCACCAGTACTACTTTTAACAGTGCCCAAGGTGACCGTAAGGGCTTTGTAGATAACTGTCCCCTCGAAGGTTTTTGACAATTTCCCACTTTACGACAAGTCTCGCAATTTTTGACAAAAGATCTGACATCCCAAGTCATATCTGGCGAGTAAAAATTTTGGCGGACTCTATTTAGCGTTTTATTACGACCCAGATGTCCTGCCAGTCGCCATCAGTCAGAACTTTGTCTGAATGAGGATTGGGACGAAAGAACAGATCGTCGTTCTCTACTTTCCAGTCAGAGAATCCATCAGGACGATTTTTGACAAGGTCAAATTTCGTTTGATACCAATCCTGGCTACAATTCAAATTCAATTGAACTCGCTCTCGGATGGTTTCCTCGACAACTCTACCCGATAGCTCCGGACACACGTCGTTCTGAGGACAACGTTCCTGCCCAACCACAAGTTCACGACAGCTTCGCTGTGAGACAAGATTTCCTTTATCGACTTTTAGACTGTCAGCATTCGGATCATCTATCTTCATTTCGACTCGCCGCGGTATTATGACTCGAGCTTCAAAATCGACATTGTTTATATTTTTATTTAGCAAAATATTATTGTCTGGGAACAGTGGTTTACATTCCCGTCCGATATCAAAATTCAACTCATCGTCCGCGCAATAATTCAAATGATCCGAATTACGATCCACAGCTCTCTCTCTCTCTCCTCTCTCCTCGAATGACGATATCAATACCTTTGAAGAGCTGACCGATACCGTGTTGAGAACAGTGGTTGGATTTGGAAATCAATCACTTGGATTGTCATCGAATGAACTCTTGGATCATGAATCGACTCGACATTCGGTAACACCTGATAAGGAGGATGTATTAAGTATATGTGCGTCGACCATTGAAACCACGCCGATTAAAAATAAACCACAAATACGAGAGAACATTCCTCTCCAGTCCCGCTTAATCCTACCATCGAGTTCTAGACTTCAGGGAGACGTTTCAGCCACTCATCAACCTCGATTTTGTCATTTGAATGACACTTCAACGTCTTCAGATAAAGAAAATTCGCCACCCCGACTACGATCAGTTGTAGTGAAACTGCCACCTAGAAAGAAGAGTCGATGGGACCCACAAAATTAGGAGTTCCACGTCTTCAATATTAGTTCCTTAGTTCGAAAAAAAGAATTTTTAATGTTGTATGGCTTCCATGATGTGAGTGATAATCAAGAAAGACTTTTAATCTAAGTTTCATTGTATTGATATAACAATAAAGATACTCACGCCATCTACAATCTTACTGGCCTGAGCTTTGCTCGGTTTCCCTCTCGACGAAAGAAACATTGCAGATTAAGAGCGATCTCAGCGTTGAACCAAAGTCAATCCAATTGGATAAAATAAACCCTAGAAAATATAAAAGGCGTTAAAAACGAATTTTGGCCAGAGTTAGAAAGCAACTAACTTATTGAATTTAATTGAAAAGTGACTCTAATGAGTCAATAAAATAAAATTACTTTAACCCCCCTTTTTTTAATATAGTCAGAGCAAGATCTGATTGTTATTAAACTAAGCAATGGACAAGACCTTTACTTAGTTAATGTTAAAGTGACCAGAACAAGATCTGATCATCATTTGATTTAGTAATGGACAAAACCTTTACTTTACTTGACTCGAACTACTATGATTTGATTCCTATATCAATTCTAAGTAAGGGAACAAAACGCTTAAATAGTCAAAATTTTATTAACGTAGCAAGATCCTGTCATCCACTAAAATACTAAGTTATCAATTCAATAATTGAATGGCGGAGCAAGATCTTACTACTCAATTAAATTTAACTTTAATTTTATCTCGGAATAAGATCCGGTTCAATAACTTTGTTTAATTATATAATCAGAACAAGATCTGATTTACAATTAGACTCTCTATAATTTAATACAATGTCAGAGCAAGATTTATCAATCAATAATACAAACTTCAATATTGTTTTAAATGATCAGAGCAAGATCTGTCACTTAAAACTTTCCATACATTTCCAATATATATCGGAGCAAAATCCGATTTTTACTTTTAAAATATTTTTCACATGATGAACAGAGCAAGATCTGTCATTTCTCAAAAATCAATACCATTTTGGTCAGAGCAAGATCTGACTTTCATATTCAATTCATATTAGCGGACAGAGCAAGATCTGCCGTATCTCAATTCATAATAATCTTTAAAATTTCATATTTGTTGAGGAGCAAGATCCGTCAACTTGTGAACAATATTGATTAGGATCGTCGAAAGCGTTACGGACTTTATACCGTAAACAGGTAGTACCTTTTTCGACGATCTCTAATATTCAATATTATTCGTTAATACTGTCCCACTACCTACGGAGACAGGACTCAAGTGTCACAATTTAACATTCCCGGCGAAGTCGACAAAAATAACCCTGTTTATATTTTGGGTCGTTAGCAGGAGCAAGATCTATACTAACGACCTTGAAATATTCAAGTGTACTGTGACGTTGCAGAATTCTGTAACGTCAAAAGATATAGTTAACAGCCGGCACCAGAGACATTTATTATATTGAATCGCGCTCGGTAATACGACTGTTGGAAAGGGAGTCCCGCTGCGTGAATCCAGAGCACTCTCGAAACTAATTATTATGATTTCTAACTCTTTTGTATTGAGCGTATGTTTTTACATGTAAACCTCGAGCCATTCGAAACCATGGGAGGATGACAAAATCTTAATAAAGGACGTTTTACTGGAATTTACATTGAAGGAAGGAAGGACGTAGCCAATTTGAATCCTGTCAGTACTTGCGCCAAACGCTGGAGTTCGCCACCTCTCGGGCAACGAATCTGCCGCCTCAGGGACAATTATGATGCGCGGAGCACCGTGCATCTAACAGATTCTCTATTTTCACGTCCGGGGACTTAAAGGATGAAATTTTAGTCCCAATGCGTCTCGAGCATCACGAGCGAACTCTCGAGAACACTTTGGCGAATGCTCAGTCATTCAAAGAACTCATATTGAACATTTATAAGTGCAAGTGTTGGGTTCAAAGTCGACTAACCATATTTGGTGATTAGTTACAGGACAATATTCAATTACGTCACTAGTCACATGACATCGTTGGCTGTCGTGATTGGCCGGAATCAACCGAACTTTCATGATGGTGGCCTGCTGATTTCCGCCCACCTGTCAATTAACTTCCGTCTTCACGTTCCTTCTACACTCTCTTTCCAAAAGTCTTAGAGGCTAGAAGCCACAACTTTCGTTCAAAGTTTAACTGAAGCCAAGTGGCCATATTCTATAAGAGTTGAGATATAGGTTGTAACGTTACGTAACGTGCCTACCGGATAGTCGCCTATCATTTGATAATTTACTTTTGATCCAATTTTCTATTTAAATTCTTTGAGTGAACAATGTATTAATGCAAACTAGATTTTGTCACATGTATTATCAACTAATTTATCTCGAGTTCCGATTATTTAATTATCAACTTGCGTATTATCAATTTAATTATCAGATTTCCGGTTATGTAACCTTTTCATTTTGATTCTCGAATATTTCTTTTGCTAAATGTATTTAATTGTTTCTCATGAGAAATTGTTGTCTCCAATTATTCCGTTGTGCCCTTCGTACCTATGACCTTGAGACTAAGCTAGCTATTCTATTTATAGGATTTTCAGGTTAAATTGGAAAAGATGGGATTCGTCGTTGTCTGTGTTGAAACACGTCCAACTGGCGCCTTATAAATTGGAATCCCAGTTCGATTTAATGAACAGATTTGATGTTTTGCTGTCTTTCCGCATTTAATTAGATCGTGAGACGTAGTTTCGCGTTTACGAGACAGAACGCGTTACAGTACATATAATCAATAATAATAATTCCGCTTTTAAGTTGCAAGAAACTTGAATTCGAAATTAAAATAAACTCGTTACAACCCATCTCTGTAACGAATTTGGCTGAAAAGCATGCAAGCATTAATAAATTAATCGTCGAAAATAGCATGATAAGGCAGAATCGATAGCAAAAAAGCGCTACGCAAAATGGCCTTTCATGCGCTTATATAATATGAAAACGGCTTCGCAAGTCGACGCCATTACACAAATTTCTCGAAATTACTAGAATCTACAAATTCGACGAAAAGAACCCAAGGCCGCCCCACGTTGGGCGCCAAATGAGAAGGTAGGGGTTTTTTATATAAATAATAATTCCCACCATTTACCCGGCGCGGGCTGGGTCTGTGCCTGCCGGGGCCCCAAGAAATAAGAAAAGTTATATGCAACAACAAAATAAAGTTGGACGCCAGCTAATCTAACTTACCCGATTAGCGAGGTTAAATACAAATCAAAATTGACAAGCTAACTCAAATATTACGAGCAATTGACTCTCAATAAAATAGCAAGTAAGGCATGGGACTTGGGAGACCCATAAAATAACAGTTTAAGCGATAAATAATAAGTTCATTCCAGACATATATTTCATTTCAATCAATAGATACTTACAATAGTCGAACATATATAAACGTTTATATAGTCTACCGTCTATATACGACGAAATCACTCAATCCATACACAATCCATAATTCCAAACGCTTGGGTATAACAATTTCTGTCGACGATAGAATACAATATACAAAACCTCCTTTCGCTGGGAAGGGTGACACGAGAGTGAGCTCCTCACAGCTGTTCTCGACCACGCAGAGTCGGTAAGTTGCGCACTCGCTACCGCTCGAACGCAAGACTTCGCTGCTAGTCGTCAAGGAACCTACTCTATCTTATACTTTAAATTGATTCGTCAAAGACTCCCGTTTCGACGTTCACGGGAACCTAGAGTTATAATATTGAAACTGACTTTCCCGTCACAAATTTGATTTTGAACTTACCATGTTGGCAATTATCTTCACTTGCTTTATCTCCAAAAACTACTATTGTGGCCTCCCTTTCTCTACCACAGTCTTCAACTGAATGCAGAAACTTTGTAGTCTTTTTTATTTCACCTTTTTCTCCGATTACTTCTGACAAACATGCTCTTTCTCGAGAAACTGTACTACACTCCAGAAGGATTCCTGCTTTCTCTTTAAATAAAAGTATATTTTTGAATATTATGATTTTTATTATTTAAAACGTATCTAGACTTTAAAATAGCAATAAAAGGAAAATAATAATTGGATTTTGAACATACCATGCTGGCAATTATCTTCACTTGCTTTATCTCCAAAAATTACTATTTTGGCCTCGCTTTCTCTACTAGAGTGTTCAGCCGAATGCAGACGTGATTCATAATTTTTTCATTTGTCTTTTTGTTCTATTCTTGTAACATTTCTGCTCGTCGCAAATTCGTTTAATAAATTCTGTAGTTTTTTTTTACTATCTGTAATTTAATGTGATTATTAAAAAAAATTCGGCAGAGAACTCAAAATTTCTTAATGTCGCGGAAATTACACTGTAAAAAAAATTTCTTGTAAATTTACCACTATCGTTTTGTAATTATACCATAACCTGTAATTTACTTCCTTCAGAGTAGTGAACTTACAATATGAAGCGAAAATACATCATTTCCAAAGTAGTAGTTTTACAAGATTTTGTTAATTTACCTCTTTCAAAGTAGGTAATAATTTGACATTCGGCAGTCAGATTATTACCTACTTTGAGAGAGGTAAATTCACAAAATCTTGTAAAACTACTACTTTGGAAGTGATGTTTTTTCGCTTCATATTGTAAGTTCACTACTCTGAAGGAAGTAATATTACAAGTTATGGTATGATTACAAAACGATAGTGGTAAAGTTACAAGAAATTTTTTTTACAGTGTTGTTATGCACTGATAAGATAGACTGTGTAATTAATAAAAAGTTATAAGCCTGTTTTTCGGCATAACATTTTGGCGAACTTGCCAGAATAGTCATTTTTCGACAAAAAATCTACGGATTCTTGTCACATAAAGACCTATCTGGGATTACTGGAATCCACGGACCAGTAAAGGAGCAGAATCCTAAGGGATTCAAATAAGAAGAACTCTGGATTGATCTACGGACAATCCGTATACACAAAATATTGAACGAGGCCTACAATCAGGTGGAAGACGCATCTGCGTATCAGAAAGGACGAGAAGCCGAGCCAGCGCCCTGCCAAACCTCGCCCAGAAACGAAGACCTGTAGCAGCTGCCATAGTACGCTATCAGCCGATCGAGTTTTGGATAACCAGCATCAGCGGTCCACGGAAACTGAACTGGATATCGAAGAAACAAACGATCACAGTGAGTCAGAGATAGATTTTAAGATCGTTGGTATACTCCTGGTGTTCCAGAGCACTGCCATTCGTCAATAAACTAAATAACACTACTTTCAGAATCAGTAAATTGTAGTAGAACGATATACTGCATTCTGAAGTATTAAAGGACAAAAGTCCAAAATTACACAAAAAAACTGTAACGCGTTTAGAATCTATAATCCGACATTCTTAGAAATAAGCGAACATTCAAAAATCATATAGGAAAAGATATCCTACACTGGCTGAATCTTACCGAATTCCGCGCGAATACGCCACCGACGATACAGGCAGTTCAGACGATCCTTTGGACGAAATACTTTTCCCATTTACCACCGCAAATATGTCTCGCTTTCAATCTCCAACCCTTCCTCATTCTTTCGAATCATTATCAACGAATGAACTGCATGTGCAACTATTAGCCAAAGTAGAGGCGATCTCCATCGGTCAAAGTACCCTAAAACAGGAAAATGATAATAGAATAGCAGAAATTTCCAGTTTGGCAAAAAAATTAGGATTTTCTGGTGAAGTGTTGACGGACAGCCCCGATGCTGCATCAGATGAAGTCCTTCCAGTCGAACAAGAAGACGAGGAACAGCGGACAATCAAAGCCCGAAGACGACGAAATCAACAATTATTGGAAGGAAGAGAAAGAGAAAGCACGAACAACGAGAGAACAACCGAGCAAGAAACTTTAAAAGCGAAAGATATCCTCGACATCATAACTATACTAAACGGACAAGATAATATAGGAGTCGAAGATTTTATCAAAAATGTCAAGAGAGCTAAACTACGCTGCTCTCAACCAAATATCTTGTTAGACTTTATTATGGCACAGAAACTCAAGGTTTTAGCAGAAAAAGCTATACGGTTTATTCCTATAGATTCCTATGACGATCTATACAACGCTCTCCGACAAAATTTGAAGCAATTTGGATCAACTTTAGCTTTAAAATCAAAATTAGAAAGTTGTAAACAAGGAGCAACAGAAACCGTACAAAATTTTACACTTAGATTCAGACAAATAACTAATGAGCTCAATTACAGCATACAAGGTCAACACACCAGTCCTATAGAGCGAAGGATCAGAATCAAAATCGAGGAAACTGAAAATGTTAATCGCTATTTGCTAAATTTACGCAAGGAAATCGGCCTACAAATAAGACTTCTAAAACCATCAACTCTCGCAGAAGCGCAAAATATCGCAATGGAAACAGAAATGTGGCTTAGAGAGTCACAGTCTGACCGTTTGCACGTTCCACTATCTCGACCAACGTCTCAGTTTACGCCACGTCGGAAGGTGATCCGATCCCAAGCAGATACCTCAGAAAAAAAAGCCTGTTAATCACAACTTATCTCTCGCTGACCGTTCTAATATGAAATGATTTAAGTGCGGCAAAATCGGTCACATTTCCACACAGTGTCAGAATACGAAACCTCAAAATTTTCCATTGGGGCAGTATCAAAAGCGACCACCTATTAGGAACATACAAAAAACGGAGAAGGCAACAGAAGAACAACCAGACTGTTCAGAAATGACAAAAGAGGAGATAGACGAACAACTAAATTACGAGGAATCAGCAGAATATCAGCCGTATGCGGAAGACTTCAGTCTATCCACGAAAAAAGGGGAGGAAACTTATACCGACTATTGGTAGACAGTGGTGCTGCCATAAATTTATTAAAACAAAATACTCTCACACCTCAAGACAAACCTTTTAAATTCTTAAAGAATTTTGTTATGGGTAGTGACAAACACCAATCCAGAGAAGCAGTGTATTTAACATTTTTTAACAAAAAACAATTATTCCATATAATACCAGACGATTTCCCACTGCCAGAAAATGGTATCATCGGCATTCAATTCTTCAAAAAATACTCAAGATACGATATAACACCAAATTATTTGATAATTGAAAATAAAAAACTACCTCTTCACGATGATGGAAAATTCATGTGTAAAAACACCACACAGATTTGTAGAATTGAAATAGCAGAATAAGATAAAGAGATATGGATATCGAACAACGAAAATATAATAGATGGTTTATACAAAATAAAAAACGGACAAATCACTTTACCAATCTTTAACTATTCGAAAAAACCATTGGCAATACCCACAACAATTCAATTTGAAACCATAAACACAATAAATTCACGAGACGTGAATACTTTCCAAAAAGGTGACGATTACACACAGGAATACCAGCAAAGGATAGAAGAACTAATTAAACTTTCCAAAATCGAACACATAGAATCAGACATTAAGGATGTTATAAAAAAGATTATCCTAAAGTATCAAGAAGTTTATACATTAGAAAAAGATCCACTCCCTTGTACGAGTCTTACGGAACACGAAATCATATTGAATTCTGGGAAAACAATCAACTTACGATCTCACAAGTTGCCTGAAAAACATCGCGAATTTTCTCTTCAAGAAACCAATAAATTATTACAAGAAGGAATTATCAGACACTCACAATCTCCTTTTAATTCACCACTTTGGATTATACCTAAAAAAGGTAATAAATTGAGAATGGTTATTGATTATCGACAAATTAACAAGGATACTGACCAAGATGCATATCCACTACCTCTGATAGATGATATATTGGATAAATTAGGAAAATCGAAATTCTTTTCTACATTCGATCTCTCAGCAGGGTTCCACCAAATCCCAATGAAGGAAGAATGTAAAAAATATACTGCCTTTTCAACATCACAGGGTCATTTTGAATATAACAGAATGCCATTTGGACTTAAGAATGCACCAGCAACATTCCAACGAATGATGGATAGGGCATTCAATAGTTTAATAGGTCGAAACTGTTTTATATATATAGACGATATAGTAATTTTCGAAGAAACCATTCAGGAACATAATAAAAACCTAGAAATTGTGTTACAAAGAATTAAAGAATTAGGACTGCGACTGGAACCAACAAAATGCTAATATTTAAAGCCAGAACTTGAATATCTCGGACACCTGATCACAGCAGAAGGTATTAACCCTTTAACAGCCAGTGAGACACATACGTGGGATGTATGTGTCCCACTGGCCGTTAAAGGGTTAAACCAAATCCTGTTAAAATAGAGGCAATAAAGAATTTTAATAAATTACAGACTGTTAAAGACGTACAATCGTTTCTTGGATTAGCTGGATACTACAGAAAATTCATAAAGAATTTCTCTAGTATTGCCAGACCCCTGACAAAACTCACTCAGAAAGACACTATTTTCGATTGGACACCTAATTGTGAAAAAGCATTCTACGATCTTAGACATGCATTAACATCAGCACCAGTATTAAGATTCCCAAATTTTAAAGAACAATTTGTGTTAACAACCGACGCTTCTAACCAAGGACTC
>UCOK01012777.1:0-22145 GCA_900474325.1 Synergus umbraculus
ATTAAAAAATCTTTTATAAATTATAGAAATATTTCTTGAAAACCCTTAAAATTTTACGAAAAACTTCGAAATCTTTGTAAATTCTACATAATCTTTTAAAAATCATAAAAATCTTTTGAAATTTCTCAATAAAATACCCTATAAAGTTTAAAATTCCTTATTTAAAATATTATATTATATTTTAAAATTATAAAAGTACCTTGAAGTACGATTGAAATCTAATCAGAGTCATGAAAAATTCTAAAACTTCCCAGAAACTTCTTGAAATTCTTTAAAATTCTACTATAGCATTTAGAATCCCATTATCTTTCATGAAATCTTTAAAAATTCCATACAAATTCCATAAAAATTCCCTTAAAATTCCTAGATTTTCAATGTAGTTCGAGTTTAGACACGTGACAAAATGATTATTAACGAAACCAAATTCAAAATTTCAAGTTCAAACTTTCAAATTTAATTTACGCGGAAGTTACGATTCGGCAAGTATCGATTGTCGAAAATTACTATCGATACTTACATGACGAATCAGGATTGCGGAATAGGCGTTACGATATTTCGACTTCGACTCAATCATCTTTTTAGAATAGAATAATACTTCGATTTTCGATATAGCTCACAATTATCATCAATTAGTACACTGAAAATTAACGATAATAATAATTATTATAAATGATTTTTCTATGAAATTTTTTAAACAAAGAAATTTTCCATGTCTGTAAAATTGATCCTACCAGCAAATGAAACAATCTAGCAAAGGGAGGTAATATCTTCGGAATGGATATTTCTGTTTTCCGAAAAAAGAAAATCATCTTCGATATTAGAGTCATCTTGGATCTTGGGATAGACCCGGTTTTCTTTGCCTTCTTCAGCTCTTGCTTCCTCTTCTCCATGATTGTGTAGCCCGAAGGCAGTTTGTCGAATGAAATATGTATCTGAGAAGTACGTATGGTTATTCCCGCAAGGCGATTCAAGAGAAAGCGAGAGCTTGGCGAGGAAAACATCGAAAAAAGGAAGGAGGAAGCAAAAACGGAAAAATGTAAGGAAGGCAACTTCCGGACGCACGTATTCGATCCTATCTAGAGGCTTCCCTTTATTCCTTCGCTTTTGTAGAAAAGCACACGAAAGATAGTAACTTCAATTCGGCACTAACATCACGTAAAAGAACCTTTGAAGTTTTGAGGGAAGCCAACTTGCTCGCGTGGAATTTGTTAGGTAATTTGTATTTCGTAGGTAAATAGATCGTAGTCGTACCATTGCTACATACCCAGAGATTATTTTCTGCTACCGAAATCATGGAAAACAGTTCAAGTTTGATGGGTTCAGAACAAGAATCCTAAATTTTTTTGGGAAAATATTAATTAAGGCAGACAATTATGATTCTAATAGGAACAGTGGCATAATTCACAACAGTATCTTTTATCTCGAATCAGCCGAAGGAGGAGGAAAGTTTTAAAACGATAAATCAAAGAGATTCGAATCATAAGCATGACAAGTCTGTTGATTCCACTATTACTGTAGCGAGCAACAACCAGGACTATGAGCATGAATTCAGGACTGCATCCATCCTGCAAGAGATAACCTAATGCTCAGCCATATTAGCGCCAGAACTGTGTAATAGGCGCGACTCTCTGATTTGCCACATTGCCTCTACACTGTGGTATTTCGATTATTCAACCCTTTGATTGCCAGCTTAATGCAGTTAATAGCACTTCCGGTTACCTGGACACGTTTCTCTCCTCTACCGGATTCGAATATATGCACATTTGTTCTTTTGATAATAAGCTTCATTAATTTAAGATCGACACTAGAAAAAGAAATTTCAGAACAATATCAAAGTGACCACAAGATTCCCTGACAGACAAGTATTAAATTAAATAATAAATTTTTAATAATAATGGCATTGAAATTTAAAAAAAACATCTTTTCTTCGTGAAATATTTTGAAAATTTCTTTCAAATCCATTTATCATTAATTTTAATCTATCTCGATTCTAAAAAGATGATTGACTCGAAGTCGAAATATCGTAACGCCTATTCCGCATTTGAAATTTTGAATTTGGTTTCGTTAATAATTATTTTGTCATGAGTCTAAGCTCGAAATACATTGAAAAGAATAAGAATTTTAAGGGAATTTTAATTGTTATCCTAGAATTTTAAAGAATTTCATGAAGTTTCTGGGAATTTTTATAATTTTTCACGAATTTGATTAAATTTCAATCGGACTTCAAGGTACTTTTATGACTTTTAAAATATGTATTTTGTGGGATTTAAATAAGGAATTTAAAACTTTATAGGGAATTTTATTGAGGAATTTCAAAACCTATTTATGATATTTAAAAGATTTTGTAGAATTTAAAAAAATTTCGAAGGTTTTCGTAAAATTCAAAGGTTTTCAAAAATACTTCTAATTTATAAAAGATTTTGTAAGATTTTTAAGGAATTCATGGAATTTTATAAACTCTTTAATGATTTTAAGAGATTTTAAGAAAGTTAGAAATTTCTAGATATTGCAAGAAATTTTTAGAGATTTCGTGAAATTTTAAGGGATTTATTTAAAAGCTTTGGAAGAGTTTTATGCGGTTTTAAGGAGTTTGAAATATTATCCTGAAATTTTAAGGAATTTTATGAGATTGCTAATAATTTTAAGTGATTTTTCTGATATTTAAATGATTTTGTGAGAATTTAAAAGAATTTCATGGAATTTGAAGATATTTCTAATACTTGTAATGGATTTTAAAGGATATAAAAGGGATTTGAATTGTTATTATTGAATTTAAAAGAATCTCAAGAAGATTCTGAAAATTTTAAGAGATGTTCACGAATTTTAAGCAATTTCACAGGTTTTCAAAGGGTTCTTGGAATTTTTAGAGATTTTCACGAAGTTTAACATAAATTTTAAGAGATTAGAGAAAAGAAATATAATAAATTATATAATATTTAAAAAGAAGATAAATTCGCGTGCCGAGCGCGCGTTCGTTCTTGTATATAAAAAGATTCTCTCCCTTATCCTGTATTCATATAAAAATTTAAGTTTGTCATAGTAGAAAATATTTCTGCATTGTAACTCATTATTCCATTTCTGAGAAGCACTTAACTGGATTTTTGAACACAGTCAATGGAGTCTTGGATGAAAGGAACTTGGAAGTCTGGGTGTGGTTTTAATGGAGGACTGGTGACGACCTTGTAGAGGTGTTGGCACGAAGTATTGAGAACTGTAGGACGTGTTCTAAAGCAGAAGTGAAGAGGAACAGGGTATAGGGTGGCAGCAGAGTAACGATTCGGAAGGATAGGGGCTGCTACCGTTTGTGGCTAGCTTTGGCAAGTGGTGAGAGCCTTGATGAGGTCAGCCATGGGTCTTGTGCTTTGATTCGTCGACTGCCACAATTTTCGGACGTACCGCAAGGAATACATCTTCACGAACGACTTCAATCGAAACTACCACCATTGCCCCCGAAGATTAAACCAGTTTCACCACTAACTTCCATCTTCACTTCAATTTCCCTCTCAACCTTCCACTCATTACCCAAGTTTCTCTCTCGGTACTTTGCGAATCAATCAGAAATTGCTTTAGGACATAATTGTTTTATACTGTCTCTGTTTCCAATTCCGTTACTAATAAGAGTTTATTATTTTGTATTAATTTATATCGCCGTCGCTGTTTTAGAATTCTTGGTAGACTAAACATGGAACTTTACTACTGGCCTACTGGCGGGCCATGCATTGACCTGTACTACTGATTCCATCCTCATCCTTTTTTCCCCTCAAATATTTTTCTAAACCAGCTATTGATTTTTTAAAAATTTCGTATATCAATTTAAATTCTTTGAACTTCAAAGTCACTTCAAATCACTTAAGGGGTAACACCACTCTAGCGGCCGAAAAAGAAGACTAATTTTGACAATTTATTTTGGGAATATGGGAAAAGAAATAGAATTTCTTTTTAGTGACTCATATCTGGAAAACTGTGAGACCTGGACTAAAAACCCAAAGTTTTTTTTAAACTATATACTATTAGCTAGAGAAGTACGTAGGATTTTTTTTTAATATCAATTTTTATAGAAATGGTGCACTTTTGAAACAATATGCATTTTTTGCCAAAAAAAAGAGCAGTAAATTGTTTATAAAAAATGAAATTAACATCAAATCAAAAAACGGCTACGTACTTCTCTAGAGAATGTGCTTGTGAAGCTACTGTAAAAATTAGAAGTCGATTCATACATTTGTGTTCGAGCAATGAGTCCGCCCAGTTTGAAAAATGCCGTTCCGAGAAAAACGCGTTTAAAGTTTTCCAAGCACATAGAGGAGAAATGCAAAGTGGTGTTACCCCTTAAAAGTTCGTAAAAATCTTTAAAATTCACGACAACCTTGGAAATCTCTTAAAAATCCTTAGATTCATTAGTGAATTAGGATCTGTAGTACAAGTCGATGGTTAATTAGAATATGAAAGACAGGGGAGGGGAGGGGGTACACTTAGCACTAGAGGTCAATGAATGGATATCCGGGTGGAATGTAAGATGAGGGGGTCAGTAGTAAAGGTCGATGTGAATGGTTATCCGAAAAAGGGCTACAGGAGGGGATCAGTAGTGCAAGTCAATATATCGACTGCCCGTTACAATGCAGTAGTAACAGTGTATATGCAGTCAGCCAATACTGATAGAAAAGCGTAGGCTGCAATATCTTTTAGTAATATAGAAAAGTGACTTTGCTGATGCCGCAAAGAAAGTTTTACTTTTACCATGATCTCAGGCGATACAGAATTAATTAGTTAATTCTCATTATGTAAATGTAATATCCTAATTGATATTTTTCTAGGATAGTTTTGACGTCGCGGAAGTTGCATGCAATATCGTTGATGAAATATCGCGTATTAATTCTAATAACTCATGCAAATAGGCTCATTATGGCAAATGATTTTTCACGGTGGGAGCGACCGCAGGCCAGCAAAAATCATTTGTTTAAAACTGTCCTGGAAGCAAGTTGAAATACGCTCCACTTTATCGTATGGTTTATCCACGCGACAGCTTTGAAACGTTATCGTGAATCGGATTAAAATAGTGATTAGCGCAAGAACCGGGCGTGTTACGAGGGTGCGTGCTTCATCCTTATCGGCCATAGGTACCCGATAACAATCGGGCATTTAGTACCCTCCGATAGTTACGCTAATCCTCGACCCCATGGAAGAAACAGTGGTTGTCAGTCTACGTAATCGACCAGCAATTTTTCCTCTTCACATTTCCGCCTTCTTATATACATATATATAGGTGTAAAAACAAATTGCCTCATTTTACATTTTTATGCCCTGAAGGCGAACATCATGGCTAGATTTTGATAGATAATCTGAATGACAAATAGTAGAAATGTGAAAATTTTATGTTATCTGGATCTCGGGGATGTCTTTCTCAATGATGGGAGCTGATTCCATCTTAGAAAGTGCGGAAAATCTTCTTCGGAAGAAGTTAGGCAACAAGGGCCAAGATGCACCTGGTGTACGATCTCGGCGAGAAACTGCGAACAACTTCACTCTATTTCTAGTCCCCTCCCTTCACTTCAGACTCTGATTCTGAACTAGTTCGAGGTAGCTGCCGCGAGCAGTGTACGCGCCAAGTAGACAACACTACGACAAAGTTAGGACTTCGTATATGACAGTTGTACGAAGGTCGTGCACAGGATGTGCTCGGGTACTAGAAGACGTAACCACGAGTTGTCAATTGCAGGGGGAATCTCAGAAACTTATACGAATTGGCCGCGAGCAATTCTATCCAAGCTGCAAAGACAATTTCGCTCATATTGCAGATATACATCTGATCTTTTGGTTTCAAACACGTATTTTTACTCTCCCTTAAGACTTGGGAACTTGTAACTCCTTGAAATAGTTTCAATTAATATTATTTAATTAATTCCCGCCTGTCTGATGTAAGGAGGTTTAGTACTTATGTTCATTGCAAGTTGAGTAACAGTTCCTGTTGGGTTAAAGTCAGAAGGGAAGCAACGCAGGTACGACTACGAAATACGCAGACAACGAACATAAGTTCTTTAGTCTTGATCCTGATATTCAGCGTACGTACGTGCTATGCTCCCTTGTCTCGTGCATGCCAACGTATGAATGTCTACTTCAGTTAGAATACACGACTAGACACTGTATACTCGTGACGATGTTTTATGTACACTATATAGAGCTTACATAGCATCCCCTACTTGTTCCGAGACAAAAAGGGCGACAGTATATCCTTTGAGGGTTGCATACGCACTTTGTATGATTGCGGGTATTGTAGCAAACATATTAAAAAAAAATTTTTCGAGATCCTGTTCAACCAGGAAAACTTTTAGCTGAGATTTAAAATTATGATGATTTGCAAATTCTGCAGAGCATTTGCATTTTTACTTTTATTTGAAACCTTTTAATTTTTAAATCTAGAATATCCGAAAACTTTTGAAACCATTTGGTATGAAATAATTCAGAAGATGCTGGGTGATTGAAAACGAAAACAATTATCAACTTTAAGCAGCACTTTGACTAAGTTTCTGTTTATTAAGCAAAAGGAAGTGAATTTACGAAGAACCGTAATTTTCACTTCGTATTTCGACAGAAATAGGAGCTTCCGATATGTAATGCGGTTAGGTCGCATCTCGCGGTTTTGGTTTACACTCGAGCATTTCGGATTGCAGCAGGTGGAATTTGGGTATTAAAGCGTACAAGGGGTGGACAAACCAAAGCGACAGAAACGAGGGTCTCTTGCTAGGTTAGTACCCCAGAAACAAATATACATCCCCTTTGTAATGTTCTACCTGGTGAACAAAACACGTGCTGAGGGAAGAATTTATAGATATTGTCATCATAGGATTGGAAGAAAATATTTGTTCTAAACAACATATTTATTCCATGAGAAAGTAGTAATTGAATAAATAATAAACAAAAATAATCAATAAGAAAACCTAATCTATGTCTAATTAAAAAATAATAATCGTCCAGATTACTTGAATTAAATTTTTAAATTCATCGCATTGATTTGCGACTATAAATAACGCGATATAACTTTATACCTTTAAAATACAGTAATAATTGGCACGTCTCGCGTTGAAGTTAGCTTTTTTGTATGAATCCGGGGAAAATATGAGAAATTTAATCGCTCGTAATATCGTTTTATATCGCGCTAGTTGTGGCTACCGGATATACCGAATAAACTGTTAATTATAATTGCAGCCCTGCCAGTGCGCATAATGATAACTGATTCGCTTGGGGTAAATATAGGCGGCTGCTAATAATGTCGACGCTCGTATGCAAATGTGCGGTCATCAATAAATTATAATAAACAGACCGCGTATCTCAACCGCCGAGGAAATAACCCTTGAAAAATTCAACTGTTTCCCTCTCAACTACAACGGCTCTCAATTTGGAAGCGTTCCAAAATCAACCATTCCAATCCTTTTAGCATCAAGAAATTATTTAATTCGAAATTTAATATTCTATGAGAGTCTTTTTTAAATTTCGGTTGAAAAAGCTACTATTTTTATTTTATTACTATGCTAAACTTGAACTAACCCTGTACATTAAATATAGGTTCAGTGTCTCCAAATTACTACTATATAAAAATTTAATCATCTTTGATAATTGAAAACTTTCCAATTTTGGTCTCGAAATATTGAAGAAACTGAGTCTGGACGCCAGAAATAAGCCACCATTCAAGTACGAATCGAGCGAAAACTATCGTCTCTCGAAAGACATGTTTATTTCATGCAAATGAGGGCTATAGTCTCATCTTGGACGAAGTCGACGGCAATTGGTTGGGGATCGGCGTAGATTTATTTACAAGGCGACTTTTCGAATAATTAATTGAATTGAAGTTCGGTTAGGTGCGCCTGGATAGTGGACTCTCGGCTCTAGACAGAGAATCCTGGTAAAACTTGATAATTTAATCTTGAAGCTGCAAGCTTAATCCTGCTGATGAGGTTACCAGGAAATGCTTGCTTTGGGGCATCCAGAATTTCCACTATTGCGACAGGTTCAATTCGATTCTGTCGATTCTCTAACATATCACAACCATTCTCGATTTCCCTAGCCAATAGCCTTGAGCCAAAAAAAATCTAAAAATGAAATTATTCTATTCCTTTCTCAATTTCTATTTATTTTACACTCGAGAAGATTAGCTCTTGCATTTTGGAATTAAGGATGAAAAAGAGAATAATTTTAGTAAGATAGTGCTTTCCACAATAAATTCTCAAAAAGGAAGCCTTCAAGCGAAAATTGGGATTAGGAATTAAGACGTATTTAAGTTAAAGCCGTCCTTTCTGAAGAGGTTATTCGATGATTAAGGGTATTTATACTTATTGTTCAAGAGAGATATTCTTCCTTCTTATTGTAAAGTGATTATTAGTTGTGAACGTTTTGAAGCTTTCATTACTTCAATATTATTTGTATATATAAATATATATATTACTTTCTAAATCTAAATTAGTGAAAAGTGAGTCACTAATTTACTTTAGTGAAAAATTCTAATTGTTAGTTATTTTTAACTAAAACTTTAGTGAAAAGTTGAAAACTACGAATTGAAATAGTGAAATACATCTAATAATTAGTAAAAATTTTGACTAAAGTAAATTAGTGGCTCACTTTTCATTAATTCAGATTTAGAGAGTACTTCCGTATTTAATTTTAAATACTTACAAATGATGAAATGTATCGTTTGTCAATTCGTAGGATAGACTTACCTGCAACAAAAAGAAAAAAACATATGATTAGTTAAAGAGTTCCTTTTAAGTCAAGCATAAAATTGAAAGGACGTTATTATTATTTATGATAAAAATGCAATCTTTTGTATAGTTTAAAATTAATGTAGGACAGTTTACAGATTACTTTCTTCAGATAATCTGAGGAAAGCTTTCCAACTGAATATTTATGGGACAACTAATCAATAGTTCATTTTGTTTGTACTATATTCAGAAGAGGTGACTCGGTATGAGCACCTGGTAGAGAGCTTTTAATTCCTTTTAATGAGAGGATCTTTTGTACGTAGTTGCTGCTTCGAAATCTGAATCCTATACAAAGTGCTTCCGTGATAGAAAAACTTGCACAAAAAAATGGCTAACATTCAATTCTTCAATATGTCACAACGATTTCTCGCTCTTCCTAAATGAACAGACCATTTTTTCCTGGTACAGGATCAAAAAAAGTAGGAATTCGGCTATTGGAAAATAGCAAAGTAAGGTAGAAAAATAACCGTTTTTTTTTTGTTTAGTAAAATATGAGCATATATATCATATAGATGTTGAAATAATGGTATACCCAATATTAACCTTTTTCCTGTAGAATTTTCATTCATCTTGGACAAAACTCTGATTTTTCCTACATTCTGTATTATCCTTTTCATTATCCTGATTGTTTTCTTATTCTTCTCTGCTCTTCAAATTCTATCTTTATTTTGTTATATCTCTTTCTGGTTCTTTTCTTTTGCAACCTCTTATTTCAATATTCACCTCAAACCCTTTCGCCTTTCATCCGCCATTGGACTCGAATTTATCGATTGAATTCTAGTTGAAATTTTCTCCGGCCTAAGAGAAATATATATATATATATATATACACGAGAGGGTTGATAATGAACTCGACGAATCAAGAAAGAAATTGAATCTGTTCGATTTCACGCCCCGATTGGCACTACGCGAACGAAATTTAAATGCACGGGTTCATGTTTATTACTATTGTTATCTAAATTTATAAATAATTTTTGAATGAATTTTAATATTATTTATATACCTTCAAGAAATATTTGTTTTTGAATGTTCAGTGAAACTAATGGAAATACTTCAAAATCTAGTTAACTTTAAAATTCACCGCACACGTAGGAAATAAATTCTCCTTCAAAATCTAAATGGTAACGTATTTTCTAAATGTTCACGCACAAGTCGTAAACTACCCCACTAACCATAACCGACTTGAAACGAAAAAATAGCAATTCGCGTTCTTGAGAACGACTCTCTGCATCGCATAGTTCAGATAACAGATGCAGTTTCCGAGAGCACACATGTAAAATAAATATTAGATGTTACGAATGAGAATTGTAAACAATACAAGCCAGCAAATAGCATCAAAATATAGCCAAGCCGCTAGAATATAAAGCATCTCGAGTCTTGGCACGAATACTGACTAAAGCAACATTTACTCGAACCCTATCTTGTCTTTCAAAGTATTTCTTGAAATGTCGAATGTGATTTGTGAAGAGCATCGACTCTCAAAACTTATAATTGCCAGAAAAGAGACATTTTTATTCTTTTTGGTGTATCACCTACAAATTGAAGCAATTTCTTAATTAGAGGGTGTGAGAAAGTGTACAGAAACCACTTGCAAAATCACCTCCAACCACTTCCAATTACAGCCAATTAGTTATGACTTTTAATCTAAATACTGTCTGGTAAAATATTCTCTACAAAAATATTTAAGATGCAAGCTTATGCATTTAAAATTATGTACAGCGAGTGACGCGTACTGTAGTACACTGTATAGTACTCAACGTTCAAATCTAGCCTGACCTCTTTCTTTTGTACACTGTTGATTGTTCTACAAGGTCAAGAGGAAGTCAAAAGCGTGTCAACTATCAAATGAACCTCATTCCAGTACTATATTATGCTCCTTACACGTGTCTATATAATAATGACATATCTATATAATAATAATATCAATATTGTGGAGGAAAGTGGAAGGGTTGATAGGCTGAAGGGTTTTGTAGCTGAAAGGATTGGGAGGGGCTGATTATGGAGTGAATGATATATCAGAGAGGCAAGAGGAGGGAATTAATGTTATGAGAGGGGAAAATGAGTGGATTGTTAGGAAGGGGAGGGGATCTCTAAAGGAGAGGAGAACTAGGCAGTAGTAGAGTGTAAGGGATAAATATGAGTGGAGTTATGGAGAAGAAGACTTGTCTATGTACAGTACAACCTCCATAAGAGAACCACCACGGGCGGTTAGGGGTAATAATTCCGAGAAATAGGGGGCCCCCACTCTTGGGCTTCGAACTCGGACATTGCGCGTGTGTGCAAAATGTGTGTTTGGATACGCAACCTCTATAGGAGAGCCCGCGTCCGGCGGCGATGAAAAAGCCAAATAAGCAGCGTCCTTTCGAATACATATAAAATGTATTTACATTTAAAAGTGGATATAAATACAATATGTAGAATGTAGATATAAAAATATGTACATATTATATTTAAATTTAAACTAAAACTATAATTTTGTTTTCTTAAAACTTTTCGTAAAGCTTTATTTTTATAAAACTTTTAAGAAAACCTATTATTCTATTCTAAAAAGATGATTGAGTCGAAGTCGAAATATCGTAACGCCTATTCCGTACTTCTGATTCTTCGTGTAAGTATCGATAGTGATTTTCAACAATCGATACTTGCCGAATTGTAAATTCCGCGTAAATTGAATTTGAAATTTTGAATTTGGTTTCGTTAATAATTATTTTGCCACGAGTCTAAACTCAAAATACATGGGAAATAATGGGATTTTAAATGTTATCGTAGAATTTTATTGAGAAATTTCAAAAGCTTTTAATGATTTTTAAAATATTTTGTAATAGTTTTAAGGATTTCATGGAATTTGATGATATCTTTAATGATTTTTAGAGATTTTCACTAATCTTAACATGGATTTCAACAGATTAATGATTTTGTAGGTTTTTGTATGCATTTTTGATGATTTTTAAATGATTTTTACGAAATTCAAGAGATTTTTAAGATATTAAAACAATTTTGTAGAATTATATAGGATTTTAGGATATTTCGTGAAATTTAAAGGGATTTTAAAAGATTTATAAGAGTTTTATGAGGTTTTAAGGAATTTTATCAGATTTCAAATAATTTGAAGTGATTTCGAGAGATTTTTCTGATAATTTAATGATTTTGTGAGAATTTTAAAGGATTCCATGGAATTTCAAAAGGTTTCTAGGAATTTTTAGAGATTTTCATGAACTCTAAGCGATTTCACGGGTTTTCAAAGATTTCTTGGAATTTTTAGAGATTTTCACGAAGTTTAACATAGGTTTTAAAAGATTAGAGAAATAAAATATAATAAATTATATAATATTGAAAAAGAATAGAAATGCGCGCGCGGAGCGCGCTTTTGTTCTTGTATATATAAATACACAAATTATTGTATGAAAATTAGAAAAATAATTTTAATAAAAGCAGTTTCAGTGAGAAAAAACTGAAATTAAGCTGCGCTTGGCTGCGGCTTTCGTATAGAGGTTTTGCGCCCAATTCTCGAGGTGGCGTGAGTAGGGTTTGTAGAGGGGGAAGCTTCTAAGCTCATCAAGGCTATTGGCTCTCTTATGGAGGGTCCTTCTATGGAGGTTGTACTGTACTGAATTTAGAGTTAAGAAGAGGTAGAGGAGATGGTTGAGAGATGGGGGGGGGAACTTTCAGAGGGGATACGTAGAAATTTGGGTTAGCAGAATGATCTTTGAAGGATAAATCATCAGCTTCTGCAGAAAAGGAGATAAAGGAGAGGTAGTAAAGAGACGATGAACTATGAGTGGAAGTTTTACAGGAAGGGGGAGGGGGTAATAATAATGTACTTGAGTTAATAACGATTCATTATCTACTCAGTTTGATAATATCTACTAGTTAGAGATAGAATAAGATTTTATTGCAGACAAACGAATATATATGAGTTTCAGTAAAGCAATAGCTAAGCAAAGTGGAAAGTGAAGCGGTAAATGAGAGAAAAGTCGGAGAGAGAAAGGCATGTACTACGTGTCATGAAAGGGGTGAGGGTCGAGGGTGACAAGCTCGGTGTCAGTCCCGTCTGACAAGAGGACACGCTCCGGCAATAATGAACCACTCTTGGTTCTTTCACACTAAAAATACGCTGGGGTTGGATGTTAAGCATCTCTGCAGGTTTTAACAGGCCAAGGCTTATCCCCGTGAATGTAATCGGATACGAAATGAGACTCAACGTAATAAAAACTGTTCAAACTGCAAATTCTTTGACAACACTCCGTAAAAGTGTATGCAAAGTGTTAGTTTAAATGATAGAAGTGCTTTTAAAATACATTAAAAAAAAAGTGCGTTATAAAAAGCGTATTTTCAAACTACAAGATGTTTTTTCATATCGCTGGCTTTAATAAAGTGGCTTATTTGAATAGAAGAATTAAAATAAATTTGATAAGTAGAAAATAAGGATGTTAAAAATAATAAAAGAAGTGGTGGAATAAAGGGTGGTTGTAGGTAACCAGAGGAGACTAAGTGTGCAATCAGACGATGTAAAAGCGGCGAAACGAGAAACGCGACAGGCGATGCAGGAATAACAAGGAAATTCCGTTTTGCAGACCAACCTCCAATCACCTCGGAAACGGTTCAATAGTCACCCTTCGATAAATCGATAGGCACACGAAACCAATAGCTATCGTTTCGATTTTCGTACCCAAGCATCCGATCCCTTCAATCTCTTGTCCTGTTTCAGCGGCTACGAAATGTTAGCCATAATTCCGGACCTTCGTTCCAATCTTGTTTCGACTAAACAAATTATTTCTGTTCTCCTTTTGTCCCCTATTTGCTTATTTAAATCGAGTAAAACTAAAGTGAAATTTCGTAAGCCCGCATTTTGTTATTTTCAAACTCGTAAAATTAATGAACTCAATAATGCCGATGTATTTAAATTCAAAAAGCTCTTAAACTTAATTATCTTGATAGAGTTTTACTCAGAGGATTTAAAGAGAGGATTACGTTTTAATTATCGTAAATAGTATAACGATAAACCTGGGGATCACTTTAATAAGGGGACGATGAAATATTATGAGAAATTAAAAAGGAGTTTATGATCAAAATCATTAAAATATTTTACGTTCGACATTTAATCTGTCAAAATTGTTAATATATGTACACGAAAAAAAAAAAAATGAAAATTAGTGTACTAGAAGAGACAAATCATGAAAGAAGTGAGACCATGTCTGGATGGTGTCTGAAATGGTACTCTTTGAATACTGGGTACACTTAGAATTTATATAATGACCCGCCGAGACGAATCGTATGTCTCAAATGAAAGCTCATTGAAACGGCGAAAAAAAAAACGAGAGAAGGCTAAGACGAAGAAAGTCTGAAAGGAATGTGAGTCGGAAAAGATGATAAATGTTCAAGAGCCAGTGAACTTTTTTTTTAAACTGAAGATCTTATATGAGACAAGATTTTATTTTCTCCTACTTTTTAGTATTAACTACACTCGAAATTTCGATAAGAAATAATTTCGAAATTCATCATGCTTCTATTGGAAATAAAATGACAAACAAGATTTTTATGAAGGAAAATAGAGACTTGACAACTGTGTCTATAAACGTGTACATCATTTTCACGCGTCATCGCGCAATACTTCTTCATACAATCCCATACGGTTTTCTCTCTCCTACTCGCAGATAGACAATATCCAGTGGACCAAAAAATCCGGTGCATTCGGTCGAGTTCGATTGATATCCTCGCTGCCTCCCATCATCCATATATCGAACATTTTTCCCGAACGGGAACGAGAAAAGCCAGATGCAAGCAGCAGTAGAACCAAGGAAGGAATGCGTTCACTTTTTTATTCTTTACTTGAAGATAAAGAACAGTGAGGTGCATAAAGTGAGGAGGCGAAGGAGAAAAAGATAAAGAGAGTAACACGAAGGTGGAGTCGATAGAATCTTCTTTTAGCAACTTTTGTCTTTTAGCGTCATGGCTTCCTAGCTACTGCCACTTTAACGCGACGACTTTGCGTACAAGACATCTCCATTTAGACACTGTGTCTCTTTAGTCAATCTCCATTTTCCTCTTCTTATTTTCTCTCTCAGAATTTTTTCTCTCACTATTTCTTCCAATATAAGAACTTTTTTTGAATAAACCAGAATGTCAGAGTTTTCTCAAACAGAGATGATTGGAAGAAATCTATTTGTTGATCAGAAGTAATTGGTATCGAATAAAGAGTTGCTCTTGACAAAAATCTATTCCTCTTTGAGTCTCTTTTCTCCTTTCGAAGGAAGGCTTTTTTCTCCTTTTTTTTTTTTTCTATTTTGTACTCCTTTTTCCTTACAGCTTGCGACTTATTCATCCTACCTGTTTGCTCTTCACTTTTCGTGGACCGTGATTCAACAAACTGATGTTTCCCCGACTTTTATTTCCCGCTTTTATTAATTTCTTTTCTCAGTCTTTACTCCATTCAACTGCCGAGACGAATGTCGTGTCGTATCATTTACTTAGTAGTTCTACGAGAAGTGTGAGTTCATTCAAGGGAGACGGGATCGTCAAAAGTGAGAACGCAGGCGCTATAAAGTAAAGACGGCAAAACCGCTTTCTTTCGTGACTATTGACATTAGTTTATATTTATAGTGGTCACTGAAATATGGCGTGATACCTTTTTAACCTTTTGCTGTTTCACTTCTGTTGAAACACGGACAGAAAGCTTTCATCCTTACGTCTTCACTGTTTTCTCATTCGCACCTGTCTATTAATTCCCTTTAGAAAGAGAAAATTATCAATCAACTACCAAGGTTGAAATTTCCACTGAAAATACTAGATCAATCTTTATAAGAAGCAATAAATATTTATGCAAGCTTCCAATAATAAATACGTGTTAATTCAAGCATTATTTAGATCATTAAACCTCATAAAACAGCCATAAAAAAGAATCAACTGCAAACGGTACTTTTATTCTATATAATTATTCGATGGACATTCCCTTGAAATATTATTCAATTAATATTTATTTAACGCGCATTCCATTCATTTATTGGATTTACTGATAATTATGAAACGACTTGTGATTATTGCACATAAAATATAAAAATAAACATTGAATGTATAATAAATATACATAAAATCTTCGGCTTTGAAATGGGTAGCGTTATTGGTGGAATTTCAATGAGTTGACGATCAAAACGTTTTTTGATTGAGCGTGAATATTAAACCATGAATATTAAAATTATCTATAGAATTGAGGCGAGTGTTGCATTCGAAGGTTATTTGTTTGAATATGCATACTCAAAAAATGCATACATGTGTGACTTGCTTCACTTTTACCAGGGATCCACATTCCCGAAAGTCCAACAATAATAATCGCTTTCAAAGCAAAACTCGGTAAGAAAGTTTTCACTAACTGAGACGCACGTAACCTCCTGAGTTCATGTATTCTGAATACGTATTGTGTGCCTTGCGTGCTCTTTATCAAGAAATACTCAAACGCTCGAGCTTACATTAAATTTTAAATGAAAAAAATGTTTTACATATTCCAACACAAAGCCTTCGTTCTAAAGCTCATGTTTTACTTTTGTTTTTATTTCTAAGAAGTAGTAAATATTTGCATAATATCAATATGATGCTAAAAAAAAACATATCGGAATATAACATTTATTATTACTTTCAATAATCTTTTTATTCCTTAATGAAAAAATATGTGTCAAAGCCCGAGAATTTCGTGGTGAAAATTACAAGCTTTTTTATAGTAATTTTGCCCGCTAACTCTAGGATAATTTCTCTTAGCAACGTAAATTTTGCGCACTCATAGGACGTATATGTTGGAAAATTGCAAGCATTTTAAGCAGCGAATACGAGGAATGAACTTTTTTCGTGGCGGACAGGCAATTTTCGTCGCACGTGCGTCGAATTAAATTTTCAGGTTATTTTCAGCACGTACCCGTTCACTGTTAGTTTTTTTAAAGCGCTCCCGTTTCGAGTCCGAATGATATAGTCGATCGAAATTAATGGTGCCCGTCGCTGGTATTCTGTTCTCTCGTGAAAGGTTTGGCAGCAGAAAGAGAAATGAGATTTGCATGTTTTCCCACATGTATTATATTCAAATATTGAGCCTATAGTGCTCAGTAAAATCTAAACAAAGGCAAGATTATACTATTCTTTATATTAAAATAATTTCCATTAAGCAGTTACTAAACATAATAAGAAGATTTACCATCCTTTATTACAGAAGTTGTACAGCATGAAAATTAAAAAACAAAAGCTATAAATAAATGCACAACGTAATTTTCGCTTGGATAAACTATTACAATTACGAAAACTCTTTAGCAGTGAATTTTTAAAATTAAATCGAGAACAAAGCATTTCACGGCACGTCACATACGTATTTTGTGTTTCATGGTTTTGATATAATGTAAGATAACGTTTTTTAATGAAAATAATCTTTCTCAAAAAATTATCCTATATTTAGATTTTAGACGAACTATTTTTGATAACTTCGTTCTATAATTCTCTTGAAATAGGGAATTTTTGTGCAAGATATAGTACAATGACTATTGTGAAATAAAAGAAAACCCATAATATTAAAATTGAAAAAAAGTGTTATGGTCACTTCAATAGCGAAACTAATTTCTGTGGGAGAACAAAGTGCACTGAAGAGAGAATTGCATTTGACATGACAGTCGATCAGAACCTTTATGATGGGTTCCATCAGAATTTTCCGCATTCCATGAACGATTGAGCCATGCACTCTATATAAAAGATTCATTTAAACTCGACTCCCATGAAGAGTATTCTGTTCAGTGCAAGTAAAAATCGAGCAAAAAACTTTTATTGAATATACCATTCTCATAAAAATACAACGCGCATTGAAATATCGACGTGCATCACTGCATGACGATAAACTTTTAAAATTAACGCATTTTTTACTCCACTTTTCAGCAACAAATTTTATTGTCATAATGACAGTTTTTGTTTATCACTAATTATCTCTAATTATTTTAAATGACATATGAAACCTTTAAAAATAAAACAGGAAATTTAATTTGAATAATATAATTCCATAGCGAAGGATTATATATTCTGATAAATAGCACAAAGACCCGTAATTATTTGTTCCTTTATTACAAACTATTCAGCATTCAATGAAATCAATTAGGAAGTTAATTCGCAAAGTGGATTATAGATAATTAATGTAATGTATTGCATATATATTTCAAAGCACTAATTATCAAATTAAGGAATCATATTATTACTTTGATACACCACATTAATTGCTCAATGAATGCAATATAAATAGTATAATATAATATACAATTCAATACACATTTTTTTACAAGACTAACGTTTTTAGTCTTTTCAGTCAAGTTAATAAAAAAAACTGTATTATCCAATTCTCGTGCATGTCTCTTATTGAAATCTATTCTATGAAAGTTTCCAGAAAACCTTGTCATTCTTTTGTCATTTGGATGAACAAATTCTCTGTTTATTCGGATATCTCGTCAGAATCCGACATTCTTATTCTCTCTTTCCTCTTTTCCTGGTCTTTTCATGAAGAGTTTTATCAGCGAGGTGAGTTAAAGGCACCACTTGAATATCCATCCACGTAGGGAGTAAAGCATATAGTGAGTAAGGAACCTCGTCTCTTTTAATTCTATTAGTCGAGCACGCGAGTTCCTTGAGCACCTCGCCTTTCTTCTTTTTGATAACGTTATCTTTTTTCATCACACACCTCAACTTTCACATACATACTTACGAAAAAAATTGTGTATACTGTATATTTAACTTCTCAAATTCCCTTCGTAGTTCTGTCATTTATCTATTCACTTTTTCCCTCTTCTACTTTGTTTTTTTATCACGCTCGTTATTCTCTCCCTGGAATGATTCGACGTATCCATCGACCCTATCGAAAATCGCCGAACTATTACGTGAAAGCAGTTATTAGCCCCTCTTCGTTGGCATTGACGAAATACTACGCGAAATCGAAACAACGTGGCATTGACGCAATAGTGTGGAACTTGTTTTGTTTCTTTTTATTGTCACCAATTTAAATTATGATAAACAGATTAGAAACATAGTTTTCAATTCCATATGAACATTGTTTAAAATTAATTTAATATAAATAAAAACAAAAAAGTGAACGGTATTTATTCACGTAACTGAATTTTGAAACTGTATATTGGAATGGCATGTTTAACATGGCTCGTGGCTAAAAAAAAAAAGTCATGCAATGCACATTGCACATCGTCTCACGTTCGTCGAAACGACCTAGATTAAACCGACTGTTTAAAATTAAAGTGGCTTTTGTTAGTTTTATTGCGTTTTTCTATTCATTAAAAGCATTCAAACAGTTCAGTGCAAGCTTGTCAAATTAAACATATATTCGAAGACTCTCGTGTGATCTCAAAAACAATAGTTTTGGATAAATGTAAAAAATCCTCTACCATCAATTTTCAGTGCAGGGATCTGTATTCCAGTGACTGAATTTACTGTAGAAATTGATGCTTTTCACTCTTCGAGTGACGGTGCTCGCAACATCATTGGTTTCTATTGAAAAAACAGAGTGGAAACAAATACAAAAAATAGAGAAAACTGGACTCAGCGACAAAATGAATTTACGTGAACTCGTGAGTACAACCCCCGATTTGAAAGTGTGCCAGTGATTCAGTAGTAATATGGCTTTTATGGTCAGACAAGTTCAAAGTATCGACACAAAGCAAACGAAATAAAAGGCTGAGAGAAACAATTTTAGAAATGCAATTTAATTATCGAAAATTGGATTTTTCGGTGTGATTGACTATCCCTCGAGTTTTATAAGAGATGCAGTCTTTCCTCTGAGAATCTAGGACGCTTTATCTACTTTGACTGGCACTATGCTTAGCTTGAAAGCAAGACGTTAAGCTCTCTCACGCTCACAGACGAATGTTATTCTTATTCCAAACAAAAAGTATTTTCCATCTCTTTGCAGTGTCGCTTGAGAATAAAATGCTTTTCAAACTGTACGATCCGTCGACTTACGGCACGTTCTCTAGCAAGAGGCCGTGTTACGCGCAGAGAAATTGCAGTTGGGATACAATTTCGCAGCTGGGAGGAACTCACGGGATAGACGACCTGTTCAGAGTCGACCATGCAGGTCGTGGAATCTAAGAGGAGGCAAAAGAAATATCAGGATAATAATAAGAAACCTCGCAAATAGAGGTAAGACTTGAGGATTAAAAAAAGGAGATTGGGATTCAACCCAGAATGCATTATACTTTTGTGCTTTTTCTTTTGCGAACTAAATTAACATTTGCCACGATAAAGTTATTTCAGAAAAATTTCTGCATCAGTTTCCTTCTCATTAAACTCCTGAGAATTTTATCATTTTAAGAAATTATCAAAATTCCTGAAACAACTTTAAAATTCTTGGAAATTCTTTGAATTTCCTAATCTTTCTTTAAAACAAGAACGAAAGCGCGCTCCGCGCGCGCATTTATCTTTATAAATATTATATAATTTATTATATTTTATATAATCTCTAATCTCTTAAAATCTATGTTAAACTTCGTGAAAATCTTTAAAAATTCCTAGAAAGCTTTGACAACTTGTGAAATCGCATAAAATTCGTGAAAATCTGTAAACATTTCTAGCAAACTGTGGAAATGTTTCAACTCTCTAAAACTCTTAAAATCATTAAAGATTTCATCAAGTTCCATGAAATTCTTAAAAATATTACGAAATCATTTAAATATCAGAAAAATCTCTCGAAATCACCTAAAATTATTAGGAATCTCATATAATTCCTTAAAATTTTAGGATAATATTTCGAATTCCTTAAAATCTCATAAAATTCTACAAAATCGTTTTAATATCCTAAAAATCTCTTGAATTTCTTAAAAGTCACTTAAAAATCATTAAAAATCATTAATCTCTTGAAATCCATGTTAAAATTAGTGAAAATCTCTAAAAATTTCTAGCAACCTCTAGAAATGTTTCAACTCTTAAAATCTCTTAAAATCATTAAAGATTTCATCAAATTCCATGAAATCCTTAAAAATATTACAAATTATTTTATAAATTAGATATATTTTTTGAAAACCCTTAAAATTTGACGAAAACCTTCGAAATCTTTGTAAATTCTACAAAATCTTTTTAAAATCCTAAAAAGCTTGTGAAATTCCTGAATAAAATTCCCTATACAGTTTTAAATTCCTTATTTAAATCCCACAAAATATATATTTTAAAAGTCATAAAAGTACCTTCAATTCCGGTTGAAATATGATCAAAGTCGTGAAAAATTCTAAAAATTCCCAGAAATTTCTTGAAATTCTTTAAAATTCTACCATAACATTTAAAATACCATTATCTCCCATGAAATCTTTAAAAATTCCATAAAATTCTCTTAAAATTCCTAGATTTTCAATGTACCTATTTTGAGTTTAGACTCGTGACAAAATGATTATTAACGAAACCAAATTCAAAATTTCAAATTCAATTCCGCGCGCGCATTTACGTTCTTATTCAATATTATATAATTTATTATATTTTATTTTTTTAATCTCTTAAAATCTATGTTGAACTTCGTCGAAATCTCTTAAAATTTTCAAAAACTTCTTGAGATTCTTTTAAATTCAATGATAACAATTCAAATTCCATGAAATCCTTTAAATATTAGAACAATCTCTCGAAATCGCTTAAAATTATTAGAAATCTCATAAAACTTTATCAAATTCTTACAAACCTTTTAGAGTCCCTTAAAATTTCACGAAATATCCTAAAATCCCATACAATTCTACAAAATTGTTTTAATATCCTAAAAATCTCTTCAATTTCGTAAAAATCACTTAAAAATCGTTAAAAATGCACATGAAAACCTAATAATTATTAATCTCTGGGAATCTATGTTAAAATTAGAGAAACTCTAAAAATAGAAATTTTTAGAGATTATCTCCCATGAAATTCTTACAAATTCCAGAGAAATTTTCTGAAATCCATATTAAAATTTATGAAAATCTCTAAAAAAATCCTAATAACCTTTTGAAATTCCATGACAAAAATTTTCAAATCTCTTCAAATTCCAAAAAAAATTCTTAAAATTTTACGGTAAAATTTAAAATCTCTTTATATCTTTTATATCCCTTATAAATATTACATAGAAATCTTATCAAATTCCATAAAATCCTTTAAAATTCTCACAAAATCATTTAAATATCAGAAAAATCTCTCAAAATCACTTAAAATTATTAGAAATCTCGTAAAATTCCTTAAAATTTCTGGATAATATTTCAAATTCCTTAAGACCTCATAAAACTCTTATAAAGATTTTAAAATCTCTTAAAATTTCACAAAATATTCTAAAATCCCATAAAGTTCTACAAAATCGTTTTAATATCCTAAAAATTTCTTGAATTTCGTAAAAATCACTTAAACCAACTTGAAATCCTTAAAAATATTACAAAAT